>JACXGM010027909.1:0-14283 GCA_016801145.1 Umbra pygmaea | reverse complement strand
TAATACCATGGTCAGTAAACCATTTACCAGTGGTTTTGGCACTGTGAGCAGGTGCCAGGTCGTGCTGAAAAATGAAATCTTCATCTCCATGAAGCTTTTCAGCAGATGGAAGCATGAAATGCTCCAAAATCTCCTGATAGCTTGCTGCATTGACCCTGCCCTTGATAAAACACAGTGGACCAACACCAGCAGCTGACATTGCACCCCAGACCATCACTGACTGTGGGAACTTGACACTGGACTTCAGGCATTTTGGCATTTCCTTCTCCCCAGTCTTCCTCCAGACTCTGGCACCTTGATTTTCTGAATGACATGCAAAATTTGTTGTTGTTTGGTTGTGCTGCTTCTCTGTAGCCCAGGTCAGGCGCTTCTGCCAGTGTTTCTGGTTCAAAAGTGGCTTGACCTTGGGAATGCGGCACCTGTAGCCCATTTCCTGCACACGCCTGTGCACGGTGGCTCTGGATGTTTGTACTCCAGACTCAGTCCACTGCTTCCGCAGGTCATCCGAGGTCTGAAATCGGTCCTTCTCCACAATCTTCCTCAGGGTCCGGTCACCTCTTGTCTATGTGCAGCGTTTTTTGCTACACTTTTTCCTTCCCACAGACTTCCCACAGAGGTGCCTTGATACAGCACTCTGGGAACAGCCTATTTGTTCTGAAATTTATTTCTGTGTCTTACCCTCTTGCTTGAGGGTGTCAATGATGGCCTTCTGGACAGCAGTCAGGTCGGCAGTCTTACCCATGATTGCGGTTTTGAGTAATGAAACAGGCTGGGAGTTTTTAAAAGCCTCAGAAATCTTTTGCAGGTGTTTAGAGTTAATTAGTTGATTCAGATGATTAGGTTAGTACCTCGTTTAGAGACCCTTTTCATGATATGCTAATTCTTTGAGATAGGAATTTTGGGTTTTCATGAGCTGTATGCCAAAATCATCAGTATTAAAACAATAAATGGCGTGAAATATTTCAGTTGGTGTGCAATGAATCTAAAATATATGAAAGTTTAACTTTTATCATTACATTATGGAAAATAATTAACTTTATCACAATATGCTAATTTCTTGAGAAGGACCTATATATCCTATGGGCCAATATGCTATTTTTATGTCATGTGGATCCTTCTTTATTTTTTATATATACTATTTATAATTTATGATGTGATATATGGACCTGTGTCTGCAATAAATTCTATTACATGTCCATTCAAGTTGGTTGTTTAATACAGGACTATGCTTAATCTGTGTCTGTGAATTTAAATTCACCCACTCTAAAAGAACTTCGTACAAACTTGATCCAACTTGTTACTGAAAAGGGTATGATGTTTCTTGATGTACAGCTAGTAACATGCATACAACACTCCATATCTAAGATAAAGTGTCATAATATTTATGTTAGATACCGGTATATAAATATAGGCCTTAAAATATAACATTACCGCTATGTCACTCCCGCCCCTTTCAGGGTCCTTGTCTGGCCGTCTGCGATTGGTTAGTATTTTTGATGACGTTAAACTACAATCTGATTGGTTCAGCTACTAGAGCTGTCATGCGATTTGCCTTAGCAGATTGACAGTCAAAATATACGTTTGTGAAAATATATGATCAAACCAGAGTTGCCAACAAATGTTTTTTGACTACATATAATTACTTAATGTCATACATAAAACAATCGTATACTCTATCGATGGAGATCGATGAACAACCCAAAAAACGGTTTCGGCCAACCATCTAAAAGGAATACTTGTCGGTGACCAGAAAGCTGCGTTCTTGAGAATTAAAGTGCTTTAATAATAAAAAACTTAGTGTGTATTAACATGTTGTACAGCAGATTACGATGGGCTAGCCTCAATTTCAGAGGTGAGATGTAGAGTTTTGTCTTTCTATTCTAGGGTTAAAAATTTACTTTTTCATCCATCAGCCAAACGGCTAGTAAATGTTCAAATTTTACCAGCCACTCAATAGATAACTATTGTTTTTTCAGCTGGTGCATGAAGCAAATCTACCAACCACCTGCATATTTTACCAGCATTTGGCAATATATCTTATAAGTATCAAACGGCTCATACTAGTAATACTGAGGTAAAAATGAGGAGCTGTATCCACTAAGCTTTGTGTGTAAAAAGCCCTGTGTAACACCCTTTTCCCAGACAAGTTGGGCAAGGTCTGTGCAATGTACACACTTATGGGTGAAGCTGCAAACCATATTATAGAGGTCTTTATTCTTTATTATAGAGGTCAGTCTGTCTAACAGGGTTTGTATATGTATGTGAGAGGAAGATTGATGCAGATTAGCTTTACTGAGATGTATCCTAGCCTTAGAAGCTACTATGAAAGAGAACAAACTCTTGTAACCTGTATGTAGAATCTACAGTATAATATCCAAGAAAAAGATAACAGAACTGTACACCCTGGGATTCCAGCGCCCGAAACAGGTTTTTGGGCTTTCTTGGCCTGGTTCTGTCGGTGGTGTCAATAGAACAAGATGGGTCATCTGTGATGTGGATACTAAGCAACTCCGTGACCTTGACCTGCTCCATCATTGTGCTGTTGATGTGACGATAGTTAACGATTACCTCTGTATTCATTTGGGTGTTGAGAGAGATGATGATGTCCTGTCCTTGTCTGTGTATAAACAACTGAATTATATTCAGATGAATAAACACAGAAAGTGCACATTACCAGAGAATTACAAATTACATTTTTTCATATTGACATTTGTATTAAAATGCTAGCCACAAGCTTGACAAGACTACTGCACTTCACTGAAAAAAGTGATTCATTGGATTAACCATACAAAATTACTTCAACTGGTTACAAGCTACAGAATTAGGTTGACTCAACTCAAAAATAATACTTTGATTGAAATTCTAATTTTACAGTAGTTGAAACTGCTTTTGGATCAACATCAATCGGGTAAAATTTTAATTTTCAAGTAACAATTAACATTTTCACAATCACTATAACATTGTTTAGAGGAAAATATTCTACATAAAGTGATTCATTGTATTAACCTTACAAATTTACTTTAACTGGATACAAGCTATAGATCCATGCGTTATTTTGAGTTGAGAGAACCACTGAACAAAATTATAAATGCAACACTTTTATTTTTGCCCCCATTTATCATGAGCTGAACTCAAAGATCTTAAGACATTGTCTATGTACACAAAATGCCTATTTCTCTCAAATATGGTTCACAAATCTTGTGTTAGTGATCTTTGAGGTCAGCTCATGATAAATGGGGGCAAAAAACAAAAGTGTTGCGTTTATATTTTTATTTGTGTTTAGTTTTTTCATGTCAAGACTATTAAAACTGCAAAAAACCTCAACATTAAAGTTAAGGGAATTTTGTTGAAGAAAAGTGCCAGCCCCTTAAACAGCAGAAAATCTTTGTGTCATGTTTCCGACAACAGTCACAACAAACCTGAGTGTGTTCGATAATTCCCAAAACGGCCACCGGAAGTTGGCCACATTTTTTTTTTAAACATCTAGTTTTACTTTCTGATATTTATTTGTCCCGTTAATTCTCAATTTTTGAAAATGTTGCAGTGATGTACCCAAATGTTTTTGGGCAACTTGCAGCATTTGGGAATAAAGTTGGCAATTACCGAACGCTCTGAGTGTTTGTTAAATGACTGTGGTGTTAGAAAAACATGACCGGCACAACGATTTTGAGCTGTTTAGGGGGCTGGAGCATTCCCTTAATGTTCACCTTTAAAGTTATATAATATTCAACACCATAATACATGTCACATCCAAACTGGATAAGCATCAATCGAGCAGAGATTTTAAACTTAAGGTATTTGCACCCTTCGCTTATATCCCAAACCATGTTGACATTACTATCTAAGAACATGTATTTAAAACTATTTGCATTACATTAGATGGAAGACCATCACCTTAAAACACAACATTTGCTTAAACAAGATTGTGTATCTTTTGGTTCAATGCAGACACTCTGTTAGACATTTTGTGTACATCCAGCTGCATGAGAATCCTTTGCACTACATCAAATGTGTTTCAGTTGAGCTTTGGATAGCTAAGATTAAGAGAATTTGAGTCCAAAAAGCATTACAAACGCTGATGCCACAGACTTCAACTCATTTAGCACTTCTACTCCCTCTATTACAATGCCAATGTCCTCTGAGTGTCCTAGAGTACCTTCCCCTTCTTTTCGTATCACATATATGGTCATGGTCTTCTTCTCAAGCTCACTTAGTGCCTGATCTCCTTCAGAGTCCTGAAAAACAAAGAGAACAAAAATAAGGAACCTACACTGAGCCATAGTGTTGCTTTCGTCAACGAAAATTATGACTAAAAATCATTGTCAACGAACCTTTATCACATGACGAAAGCGAGACAAGATGTAAATGCTGGTCATGTGAAGATAACTATAGTTAAATGTATGATGCAATATTTTTGATGAATAAAAACAAGACTAAATGTCTCTTCATTTTCATTGACCAAAACGAGACAAAATGTTATAACGTTATTTCGTCTTGTTTAGTTCAACGCCTGAATTTCAATGTGAATACATGCACAATAGAATAGAGCATAACATTATTACAAGTAAGGAGCAAGGTTGCACACCTACTTCTAATGGACGGAATATAGTTGAGCACCAATATTGCTATATTCACATGGAGGCAATTGAAAAAATAATATAAATAAGTTGCTTACGCGTTTCGGCTGCAAGCCTTCATCAGAGCATACTTGTTGGGACACAAAAATTACAGTTTTATATCTTTATGTTTGAAGCCTGAAATGTGGCAAAAGGTTGAAATGTTCAAGGGGGCCGAATACTTCCTCAAGGCACTGTATGTATTTTCTATATATATTGTGAAGAAAAATTCTAATGTTAACAAACTTAAAAAAGATTCCATGTGGGCATAAAATGAAAATAATGTAATAAAAAGTGAATGAACTAAATGTTTTAATTGCTGGTTTTATAACTCAGTCTAACCAGTAGATACGCACCTCAATTCTTTCTGTTCGCATGTGCTAGAGATAGGCATGTCTTCATATTCCATAAGACTGTTTAATCGTGACCACTATATAACCTCACCTTTCATTTTTGTAGATAATCTTGATTTTGCACCTGTATGTTTTTTTTTAGTTTATTATACTACTTAGCGAACTCCATGATGACAGATTAACAACGCGCACTAGCCAAGGAAACTACACACGTAGAGGCTCATTAGGCTACGGTATGTGAAGTGAGCGCTACTGAAGCTGTACTGGAGTGGTTTTGAGCGAGAGCCTTCTGGGCCGCTCAAACATTGCTCTGCGCTCTGGTATACCGTAACTGGGTCAGCTCCGCTCCTCGCTCCGCTTACACTCCGCTCAAATTCTCTGCACCGAAACCACATAAAAACGCAACTAAGGGCCCGTCCACAAGAAGACGCGTTTCGCTGTATACGTATACATTTTTTATCGCATTGGCGTTTCGTCCACACGGATCCAGCGTTTTGGGAGAGTGAAAGCGCTATTTTTTTTAACTGGGTCCCATAGTGGATAAATCTGAAAATGACACCCTTGCGGTTTCATGTGTACAGCCAATCCGTATGTTTTGTGAAACGATGATGTCATCACATCAGGTGTCGGCTGCGTCACACGTAACAGCAACAACAATAATGGCGGACTACATGATTGTGTTCGTGCTGCAGAAGCTACTAAGCCTACTAGCTTTTTTACAGCTTTATCTATTGCTTCTATGCAACTGTGGTGAGCAACAAGCGATAATGGACAACACCATAAGCCACATGCTCTTAGATCCACCGCGAAAGACAACCAGGAGAGCAACCAGGAGAACATTTTGGATAAGACCAGGTAGAACTAGCAGTTGGTGGGACAACTTTGTCAATGGCGTTGTTGTGGAAGATGAATGGAGGGAGAATTTTTGCATGTCCAAAGCATCTCTCATCACCCTGAGCGAGGAACTCAGTCCGTATACTGAAGGGCAAACAACAAACATGAGGGCACCAATTACTACACTCAAAAGGGATGCGTTAACTCTGTATTATTTGAGCGACGAGGGACGGCTAAGGAAGACTGCTAACGCCTTTGGCGTGTCGCGACAGGCTGTGTCTGTTGTTGTCAGGCAAACGTTCAAGGCGTTATGCGCATGCTCAAAGTCTTCTTCTCCGTGTATATTGTATCTCTGTGGCGGAATTACAGTGCCCCATACTGGTCTGGCATATATACTACACCGTTTTCAGTCGGTTTCAGTGGTTTCGTGTGTACGCAGATATTTCTTGAGACGACGCCGTGTCTACAGATTTTTTTTTTAGAACGAGGAAAAACAAAAATCGCATAGGGAACGCACCGGCTTCGTGTGGACGTGGCCTAAGTCAGCACAGTTGATATTTCATGGTGGGGCTAAGGTGGGGCGAACACGATTCTTGGTAGGGCTGTAGCCCAACCAAGCCATACCCTGCCGCCGCCCCTGAGTGTCAATAGGATCGATACCACTTTCAGTTTCTTTCTTCTACTCGTTTCACCAAAGAGTAGAAATGTCACACTGTGCGAAAAACATTCCGTCATCATGAACAAATCTGAAGTGCCTCTCCGGCTCCACTGCTGTTGCTTGTGTGTGGTTGTCACTCAAACAACGAACATACCGGTCGTGCACACACAGTGCCCCGCGGTGCGCACCCTGACTACCAGCACCGACCGCAAATTCGACACATTATATTCTTAGCTAGTGAGTAAACCCAGATTTGATTCTTAAAAGATTGAGCTTGGTCTGGTGATAGCCAGACTAGGTTTTAGCACTTTTTTACAAAGTTTCACATCTGGCAGCTAGAAATTCCACCCCTGACCTTGTGCACTGAGATAATTTGACTTCCTATATGTTTGAAAATAAGACAAAAACAAGGTAAAAAGTCTAACATAATTAGTAAATTATTCCTAAAGTAATATAAAATAGTGTCAGCGTAGTGTCATGAGCATGGAGGCGCTACCAGAAGACAGGCCAGTACATCAGGAGACGTGGAGGAGCCGGTAGGAGGGCAACAACCCAGCAGCAGGACCACTACCTCCTCCTTTGTGGAAGGAGGAGCAGGTGAATCACTGCCAGAGCCCTGCAAAATTACCTCCAGCAGGCCACAAATGTGCATGTGTCCACTCAAACAGTCAGAAACAGACTCTATGAGGGTGGTATGAGGGCCCAACGTCCACAGGTGGGTGCTTACAGCCCAACACTGTGCAGGACGTTTGGCATTTGCCAGAGAACACCAAGATTGACAAATTCGCCACTGGCACCCTGTGCTCTTCACAGATGAAAGCAGGTTCACACTGAGCACATGTGACAGACGTGACAGAGTCTGGAGACGACGTGGAGAACATTCTGCTGCTTGCAACATCCTCCAGCATGACCGGTTTGGCAGTGGGTCAGTAATGGTGTGGAGTGGCATTTAAAATAGGAACTCCACTATGTCTATCTACATTCATTTTGTCCCATTGTCGGCTTCAGCTAAGATATAGAACACATCAGATAAACCTCTGCAACGATTGCAGGCACTTAGGTGGAGCTCTGCATAACTTCCATCACGATAAATTAATGGACTACTTGCGGAGTGACATGAAAACATGAATCAGAGGCACAAAACAGGCATGCAAACAGGTCAGGGGTAAAAAAAAATGTGAGAAGGATACGGCAAACCCCTGACCCTCTAGGGGCATACTCCCCCAGAAGAAGATTTAGTAAATTTTGGGAAAACTTCTTAAATTTGGCCCAATATGGTATTATTGAATTAAAATCAATATTTATTGTTTATTTATTGTTGAAATCAATATTTATTGTTCATAAACAAACAGTTCGCTTAACGTTAGCTAACATTATTACAAAATATTACTGTAACGTTATCTGACAGAACAGTTAAGGTTGTAAACTAGCTTACTTGTTGTTGACGGACTAATCAGTTTTGCAGACTTTGGAAAAAAAACTCTCCCCACTCTGCCTCTGATTGGCTGAGAGATTTAGGCATTAGGAGTGACGATTTGTTCCAGAGCCATTTGTAATGTTGTGAAGCACGGGTAAAATGCTGTGTTGGCCATGGCCACGACACCCCCCTCCCCTCCTAAAATATTTTCTCATCGGATCTGCAGGAATCACGTAGGTGACCGATTTTGGTTTCAAAAAGGTGAGATTCACCTAAAGGTGATGAATTTGCATGCCTGATAAAATATGTTGACAGCGGTGTGTGGTCATTTAGAGCTGTTACGTCACATACCCGAGCGTGCCTTTACGCACCCCCCGGAAAAGACTGATTTCCGGATTTATCTGGGCAAATCACACCCCAGCACTTTGACCACACATGTTTATAGGAGCTGCTCCTGCCACAGACCTTTTTCACATTGTATTTTTCAGGTGATGTTGTGCCAGTATAGTATATCCTTCATTCTTCACACTCATCTTACCCTCACCTATTCACATCCTACAACCCTAACAAAGGGAAAAAAATATTCTTACCAGATACTATTCAATAAGGCCTGCCTCATCCTTCCCAATGTAGATGATGACTGACTTGAGAACACACTCTCGCCGTATATTGATGTCCATAGTCTACAGGCAAAACAATTCATAATAGACAAATTCAAAGTTAGTGACATGCAAAAAACACACACTTACAAGACCAGCTTATGGAGGGGTCCACATGGTGTAATGGGCTAAGTCGCTGCTTTGCAGGACAAACTACATGGCAGTCAGATTTGAGCCTGAATAAGGCTTCTACAAACCCGATTCCAAAAAAGTTGGGACATTGTACAAATTGTAAGTAAAAAAGGAACAGAATAATGTACAAATCTCATAAACTCATGTCATTCACAATAGAATATAGATGACATATCAAATGTTGAAAGTGAGACATTTTTAAATGTCATGCCAAATATTGGCTCATTTTGGAGTTCATGAGAGCTACACATTCCAAAAAAGTTGGGACAAGTAGCAATAAGAGGCCGGAAAAGTACACATAAGGAACAGCTGGAGGACCAATTTGCCAATCATTAGGCAACATGATTGGGTATAAAACACACCTTTCAGAATGGCAGTGTCTCTCAGAAGTCAAGATGGGCAGAGGATCACCAATTCCCCCAATGCTGCGGCGAAAAATAGTGGAGCAATATCACCATCATCTACAGTACATAATATCATCCAAAGATTCAGAGAATCTGGAACAATCTCTGTGCGTAAGGGTCAAGGCCGGAAAACCATACTGGATGCCCGTGATCTTCGGGCCCTTAGATGGCACTGTATGGCACTGCATCACATACAGGAATGCTACTGTAATGGAAATTACAACATGGGCTCAGGAATACTTCCAGAAAACATTGTCAGTGAACACAATCCACCGTGCCATTTGCCGTTGAAAGCTAAAACTCAACAGGTCAAAAAAGAAGTCATATCTAAACAGGATCCAGAAGCGCAGGCGTTTTCTCTGTGCCAAAGCTAATTTAAAATGGACTGTGGCAAAGTGGAAAACTGTTCTGTGGTCAGACAAATCAAAATTTGAAGTGTGTTATGGGAAAATGGGACGCTGTGTCATCCGGACTGAAGAGGACAAGGACAACCCAAGTTGTTATCAGCACTCAGTTCAGAAGCCTGCATCTCTCATGGTATGGGGTTGCATAAGTGCGTGTGGCATGGTCAGCTACACATCTGGACAGGCACCATCAATGCTGAAAGATATATCCAAGTTCTAGAACAGCATATGCTCCAATCCAGACGTCATCTCTTTCAGGGAAGACCTTGCATTTTCCAACATGACAATGCCAGACTACATACTGCATCACAACATCATGGCTGAGTAGAAGAAGGATTTGGGTACTGAAATGGCCAGCCTGCAGTCCAGATCTTTTACCCTTAGAAAACATTTGGCGCATCATAAAGAGGAAGATGCGAGACAAAGAAGACCTACGACAGTTGAGCAACTAGAAGCCTGTATTAGACAAGAATGGGACAACATTCCTATTCCTAAACTTGAGTAACTTGTCTCCTCAGTCCCCAGACGTTTGCAGACTGTTACGAAAAGAAGAGGGGATTCCACACAGTGGTAAACATGGCCTCATCCCAACTTTTTTGAGATGTGTTGTTGCCATGATATTTGAAGTCAACTTATTTTTCCCTTCAAATTATACATTTTCTCAGTTTCAACATTTGATATGCCATCTATGTTGTATTCTGAATAAAATATTAAATTTGAAACTTCCACATCAGCCTTGGTCTTGATTGCTCCTCCTCTGGATCTGGTGATCTGGATGAGTTGTGCTGAGTAGGTGTCCAGTTGTGCCATGGATCTGGACTCCAGGGATACTGTCGTCAGTCGTATAAACTCAGCATTAATCTGAGAAATAAAAATCACTACATCAGTTTTCATACCATGTTTCTAAAGAGCAGTTGGATGATTAGATACAGTACTGAGTTAGATAAGCTCTCTGGGATCAGATGTTCATTCAAGGGATGCAAGGACACCAATTATTGATTCCAAACCAGACAAAAAACATTTAGAAAATGCATGCAGGACATTTTTTGGCACTAAGGGGCCTAAAGTGTGCCAAGATAAATCCCCAACCCATTACATCTCCACCATCAGCCTGCACAGTGGTTATATATTGGGTATCGAGCATGCACTTATGTTTTTGAACTTTACCCTTATTACACAAATGTAACCACACTTGCCTTATTTACGTGCATAGGTACTTGTGATGTGGTCATTTAACTGTTCAATATCAAAACTTGTTAAAATAATCATACCTCATTCACCTGGAAGAGCGCATGACCTTTCACCTCTCCATGAAAGCTTCAATTTCAGGCTCTTTTACAATTTCCTGTCAGCTGTACGCAAAAGTCTTAGCCATTTTTTTTCTGACTTCCTTGACATTATTTTGTTTCTTGATTTCTTTCAAAATTGACATCCTTTCCATTTTAAGACTGTCTGGAGTTTCACTGCTCGGGAGGGGGGGAGTAGTAGTTTGCCTTTGCATGTTTTGGTTTCTTCACTTCGGCAGGGAAGCATTTTTCTCCAGCTTTGGTTTTGAGTTAATTAACCACAAGTTCAGGACATCCATGTGCTTTGAGTTGTGTCTGGTAATTGCCCATTTTGCATTTGAGCCTCTGCTTCCACCCATAGCAACCAGGCTCTCTCAGACAGGGTTGCTTCTTCATCAAGGTGTCTGCTACAACACTGAACTCTGGATCATTTGAGTAGGCATTTGTATTTGAAAATATCCTTTGCTAGCTTGCTTAGGATATCTGACTTCATCTTTGAACTGATGCTCAGAGTAGTCTCATCTGCCTTGTAAAGGGAATTCCCCTTCTCCAACTGAATTTCTGTGTCATACGAAAAGCATGGGATTGGGAACTCGTTGGGCCACAGTTCAGTTCTTGATGAAAAATTGGATGTGACAGAGAGTATTATGGTATCATCCGCACTAGAAGATGAAAAGGAGTCTTCTTGGCCATGGAAAGGGGACTGTATAGGTAACTCACAAGTAGAGTGCGAGGTGGTCTCAGTGGACAATAACTTTTCAGAGTCATAAGGAGTGGAGGGAGAAAAGCTTAAGCCAGACATGCAGGAGTTGATGGTCATTGGGATAACATTGACTGTACTTAAATCACCAATGTCAGAGGTGGAGGTCAAATTCAAATACTCCCCAAAATCCATTTCAAGGTACTGCAATCTTATGCCAGTTTAAAATCCAAAAGCATGTCTGATTGATTTTAGAAGATCATCCAGATTATACTCTGGTACACCATTAGGTAGGATCAATTTGTCTGTGTTGTTCTCATTGAAGATAATCCTCAGTTTAGCTGCCTTCTTTCCAGCCATGGCACGCCTATCTGCAAAAGTAAAAACACAGAAGAATAATGCAATTAGGTTTTTATTATAAAAAGTATTTCTATGCAGTATTTAGAAATATTAACTTAAAACAAAGTCTTCATAAGATTTAATACATTTACATAATTCAAAACATTACCTTACACATGTATGTATCTTTTAAGAGTAACAAGCCTCTTCCCCTGAGTCCACCAATGGGTAAATGTCTGTCAATTCATGTAGCTCAACAAATACAACCTAATTTGTTGCAGAGCTCCTCAGATTATATGCTCTGAAATGTTCCATGTACCACGAGGTGAGGTTTTTGACAATGAAAGTCAACTTTCCTTGGAAAACAATCAATTGAATTACTTCACAAAATTCAGGAAGGCCAGCTAATGAACCATGTGCTATAATCATCCCATTCCTGTAGTTGATACCATTGTAAGTTACATTTTTAGCAAGGCATACAGAGTCTAGATTTGGAATCTTGCGCCTTAAAGCACCTGCAATATCTTCTTTGAGAAGCTCAACAGGAAGATTTGAAACACTTGTTACTTCTAGAGGTTGTTTGGAAAAGCTGCTCATATGCAAATGATGTGCCACCTGAAACTGATGTCTCACTGATAGTGACAGGAGCACATTCTTGAAACAGCTTGTGTGTTGCATAACTCTTTTGAAGAAGCTGTACTTGGATTCAAAAAGCATTGTCCGTAATGAAACTAATGGACCAAACTGACGAATCGGATGTGGGAAGTGCTCCAAATAATGATGCTTGGGCAATAGTTTCAAGTCAGGGAAAACTTCTTGCAATCTTGTTCTGTGTTCGGAAATTTTTAATTCAAGATAAGCAATTGATTCCTCGTTGAAGACAAGAGTGTGAACCTGGAGGAAGATTAGCCAAAACCCAATACACTCCACAGATTTTGTGTTTCCTTCTTGAGGTTCCTAGGGGATTGCAAATCTCAAAGTGATCCACATATGGCCCTTTTCGACCGAATTACCCGAATCATTCTTTTTTTAAGGAACTTTTTTAAGGGGGTCATTTTTGTCCCTCTAGGCCGTAGCAGTTTGTGTTCTGGTAAGGGGTCTAAAGTACCGGGAAGATTAGGCAAATTAGTCCGGTGATGTATGTTCACTGAGCGTGACGGCTCCTCCCAGGCCCCAGAAAGGGGCGGAAATGTAGAGCAACGAAAACGTCATTACAAAGTGCCGGGCAAGAATCATTGTTTGTGCGACACTGCAACCGGGAGTATGGAGGATATACAAGCGATGCTGTTCTTGTTTGTTCTGTATTGTTTAGCTAAACAGATAATTGAGAAAACTGAGGAAAGTAGAAGAGCAGTTGCATTAAGGCGAATTCAGAATGCTCAAAATGTTCACCTTAGAATGAGACTACGAATGTTATCTGCGATTGAGGACATTGACCGTGAGATGGCTGACACGACCGCGCGCCATCGGGTACAAAGAACAAGATTGGTAAGAACTTTTTGCCTCAAAATAAGTCAAAAATGAAGATAGGGTTATTATAAATTACAAACTTACATTTGGCACTTTGTGTGTGTTTCAGATACGCAAGTACTACCGAATGCGACGTGTTTCACCATCAGTTTGGGTACACAATAGAGCAACGGAATGGTGGGAGATGGTGGTTCCAACGTTCACAGAAGGCCAGTGGATACAGAATTTCCGGATGTCCAAGGATACATTTGTGTACCTTTGTTGTCGATTGCAACCGCAACTGGGGAGACATGACACAAATTACCAAAATTGTGTACCCATTTCAAAAAGAATCACAATTGCACTGTGGAAGCTTGCGACCAATTCAGAGTACAGAAGCATCTCTCATTTGTTTGGTGTCGGAATTGCTACTGTGTGTCACTGTGTACACGATTTCTGCTCAGCTGTTGACAAAGTACTTTTGCAAGAAGTGATCCAGTTTCCAAATAGAATAAACTTGAAGGAAATGGCTACATATTTTGAGCACAGATGGGGTTTCCCACAGTGTGTTGGTGCTATTGATGGATTTCACATCCCCATTCTTGCACCAGAGGAATACAACACAGAGTACTTTAATCAAAAGGGCTGGCATTCGACCATCCTGCAGGCTGTTGGCACAAGCGACAAAGGTGCCCTGAAATGTGCCTGGGAGGCGCCGCTGCCTCCCAGGATGATGTTTAAGTAACTCCGTCCGTGTTTAACAGTTCCCTCCCATTCTTCTTCGTCAGCCAATCAGATTCAAATTTCAAATCAGCAAGCGCGCTCGACAAAGTAGCTTGATGAGAAAGGAACGGAAAAGCAAGGACATTAAATATGTGAGTACATGGCATTAAAAACACAGAAAATGCATGTTTTACCAACTTAACCTATGCTGCTTTGATAGTTTGGTGTCATTTTAAAGAAAATTATCTGACTTTGCATGGATAGATGCAACTGCTTGCTAACTTTGCTTAAAAGCTAACTACTGTAAAT
>JACXGM010027908.1:0-14283 GCA_016801145.1 Umbra pygmaea | reverse complement strand
TGTGTGTGTGTGTGTGTGTGTGTGTGTGTGTGTGTGTGTGTGTGTGTGAGAGAGAGATACTGTCATGTGTACAGCTATCTGTACAGCTAGAGCGTGTCAGTCACACTGTCTGGGCATCTCCTTGGCCCCTGTAGGTTTACCATGGGGGTTAGACCCCGCCTTGCTCTCTCCTGGACTCACACACATTTTTCAGGCAAGCTCCTCTCTAAGAAATTGTGCAGCTGGGGGAAGCGCAGGGTCTTGGTAAAGTGTAACTTGAGGATAAGAAAAAGCTGTAGTGTAAATCCTGTCCTGGTTAAAAAGGAATCAGAGCACCTTTTACAATCTCTATAGGTCTGGTCTGAAACTCAAATGTCCACGTTTGGCCTTCAGCCATCTGTCTCCCAGACTCTCTCTTCCCCAAACACACAAAGATAGAGAGATGTAGATATTACAAGGATCGAGGAGATGCTGGAACAAAGATAGAGGAGATGCTGGAACAAAGATAGAGGAGATGCTGGAACAAAGATAGAGGAGATGCTGGAACAAAGATAGAGGAGATGCTGGAACAAAGATAGAGGAGATGCTGGAACAAAGATAGAGGAGATGCTGGAAATGCTGGAACAAAGATAGACTCGATGCTGGAACAAATATAGAGGAGATTCTGGAACAAAGATAGAGGAGATTCTGGAACAAAGACAGGGATGATGATGCAACAATTATAGAAGAGATGTTGGTGCAAAGATTGGAAATCCTGGAAGAAAGGTTGAGGGTATGCTAAAACAAATAGAGGAGATGCTGGAACAAAGGTAAGATGGGTAGACATATAGAGCTGTCCTGTACCACATGGCTGTAGAGGTAGAGATGATAACGTCATATGACACTCAGCCTGTAGCTTTCAATGTCTCTGCTCTCTGTGTCTCTTCATCTTTCTCTTGGTCTCATTTCAATTCTAGTTTTAAAAGAAGGGATAGTGTGTCTAAGGCTATTTTAGTCCAGATATAGAGGCCAGAGTCATTGTTTCAGTCAGCTCTACTTTCTGTCTGCTTATATTTCACCTACAACCTGAATCTAGTCAATCACCATGAGGGGCTTTAGGCCTTTTCTCATCTGTCAGAGAAATGGGATTGTAGACCGTATTTATATAGAACAAAGTTGTATGCTATTGTACCTATGACACAGCGTCAGACAGGCAGGCAGGCAGTCAGACAGACAGGCAGGCAGGCAGGCAGGCAGGGACAGACTGGCAGATATAGAACAAATCCCTCTGTTTAAATGATTTCATATCCTGCTGATCCTACATCTACAGAGAGCACAACCACACACCGGAACTGATCTTTTACATTTGGTGTGTGTGTGTGTGTGTGTGCGCGCGCGCATGTGTGTGCGCGCACGTGCCTCTGAATAAGTGTCTCTGACCTGGAACAACAATACGTCTGCGTCAGTGTTTATCTAAACCGACGACATGCTACTGTTTGTCATCCTATGGTTTCTGTCTTCTAAAATCTGTCATCTTTCTCTCGTTTATCCCACTGAATATCACCTTACTCTCTTAATCCTCCCCTACCTCCCTCTAACATGATATTCTGGAACTATCCGTCTCATAAATTGACTTGATATTTCCTCATTGATTTTCTGATTTGACAAGAATGTGCTTGTGAATGTGGTGTTAGAAACGTCAGTAAGTACATTTACATTCACACTGAAACAATATTGTGAATAGTCACATTAAAACATTTGACAAAACAAAACTATTTCCTTAAGGATGGACACTTGAAGTCAGAGTCTTACAATACTGGTTCTGGCACATGCTGAGATCCTGAACACACAGAATTAGGCTGTTTACCTACCGTCTTTCATTATGACCTTATATAGATTACCATGAACAGAATAATAACAGATAAACTACAACTGTTGTGTGTCATTGCCATCAACATCACGTCAAAGTGACACTTCTTGCTACCCCAGAAACTCACAGAATTTTTCGTCCTCTTACCCTGGTATTTTCATTCACAAGGCAGAAAGAACGGTTGCTTCAGCCATTGAGAATAGAACCTCAGGATTTTGTGAAGCTTGGACTCTGCCAGCGCGAGTAGTATAACAGCTGTCATTTGTTTCAAAGGAGGCATTTGTTGATGGTTGATGCCAACCTCTGACATTCAAATGCTCTAATTTAGTTGGATTGTAATGCCCTGTTCAGCTTACTTGGCCGTTATCAGTATATTATCCATATAATAGTTTCCAAAAAAGACTGATTGCAAGTGGCATGGTCAGTGGTTGCTAAATCTGATATTTTTTACTATGCAGTGTTTTGTATTGTATAAAACAGCCCATCTATATCTTAACCGATCAGTGTTCTACTACTTGGTACAGAATGCAACACATCTAGGACTAAATCTGTTATGAGCTGGCAACATTGGGTCTTGCTTCCAGTCCGTCATTTAAATTCCATTCTCTACTTCTATAAATATTTTTTTAATATTATTCTCACAGAGGAAAAAAAGTGTTCCATAATTTTTTTGTCTGCCATTGTACGTAGCTGTTTCACGTTAATGATTTTTGAACGCTCACTTGCTCGAAAGAAATGGGCTTCGCGTTGTCTTTCAGACTGAATCTACACAGTTGCTACATGAGCTATATTGGACACGGCATCCTGTTGTGCTGTAATTATGGGAACTCGCCATGACGTCCATTTTAAATGGGCTACAGAGAAAATGTGATCCTCATTCTCAGTCAGGATGCTGGAGAGGTGCATCCTTTGTGGGGGAAGGTGTTAGCTGATATTAGTACACTTTTACTTTACATAGAGGGAGAGAATGACGAGCGTCTCCTTCACGGTTTCAACTCCCTCCACTGGCGTGTGTGTGTGCGCGCGTGCGTGCGTGCTTTACGTGCTTGTGCATATTCACGTGTTCGTGGTTGTGGGGGGGGGGGCTAACAGTTAATCTCACAGCAGACAGGTGTTAACAGACCTCCTGGTTTAGGATCCATACCTCAGTCCTCCGCGGCCTAGCAGCTTAATTCACACCTTCCTCAATGTCGTTCACAGAGCTCCACTCAGGACATCGAATCTCCTTCTCAGTCTGGCATCCCTCCCGCTCCTCTCGCTTTCTCCTTGTTTCACCTGTGTTCTCCCAGCTCCCATTCTCCTTCTGTTCTTCTGTTTCCCTCCCGTTCTCTAGAACGTCTCTAGCATGTCACCGAGTTTAGTTGTATTTACTGCTCAAGGATAATATTCTATTGGTACATTGCAGGCATTTTTCTTCCCCTTCAACAATAAATGCATTGCAGTGGGTCACACAACCCAGTTTTGGTGTACACTAGAGAGAGCAGGGTGCATTTTGTGTGTGTTTGTAATCCGACCATCCGTTTGTAATCTGAACAAAGTCTGCTGTCAGATCACTGATTTCTCTCTGCTGTTATATTATGTGACTGTTCTGGGATCAGGGGCATGCGAAGGCAAATGTTATTCAGAATCACCATGTTTTTTGTCTGGATATTTGTCTTGTGTGGTTTAGGGAACTCTACACCAGTAGGGTGGTATGTTTTAGAGAGGAGGAAATGACTGTAAAATAGGGCCCTGTCTACCCTTCATTCTCTGTGCCCAGATGTATACTAAATATGTGTCATTGTTTGTATGTGTGTTACTGTATTTGTAAGAAGCAGGGGCCTCTTATCAAGCGTGCATATGCACAAACCATGCGTTCAAACATTTCCACGCAAAGTGTGGGATTTATCAATATCAACGGTTGTTGGAGCATGTTCGGAAATCTATGCACAGCCATGACAATGCGTAGGCACTATGAAACGTCTTTTGAAATCTAGAGTAGTAATGTGGAACTGTTATTTATTTAGTGATTTAATAATTCATTGTTTTGTGGTCATTTTTTGTCTATTTTGAATTCATGTAATATTCCTCTAGCCTACAGTTTATCATGGAATTTAACCAAGTAGGTGCATTTGTAATACTAGCCTAATAATAATAATTATTATTATAATGTAAACTACAGTCACTTGTTAAATGACAAACGTGACATGATAACATTGTTGAATTATGATAACAGACTGAGACCATGGGAATTACAATAAGAAGTTAAACCTTTTAACAAGTTACTTATTTTTTTAGATTATATCTCACGCAGAACGAGCAAATCGATGTGTCATTATCTTTCCGTACCAGTGGAGGCTGGTGACTTAAAAGGTTGAGGAGGATGAGAGACATGCGGTTTAGTTGTCAACCATGCAGACATCCAAGGACTTAAGAATTATGTTCAACTGAAACATTTATTGAAAGTATTCATGAGTAAAATCCACTATGGAATGGGTTGTTTGTAATGGGTGTAATAGTATGCAAGCAGTGCTCATCATAGCTAGGTGGTGTAAGTAAACAACTCCACTCTTTCCCTCAAAACAGGACAGGCTTTACCCTAGAAACACACCTAAATGTGTGCAGTTAAACAGTCATGCTGTCATACAGACACATGAAAAGACTACTTACAATGTAAAGGGAAGTGAAGAATCACATCAGGGTCATTATTTATGGATGGTGTTGTTGTATTGATTATTCTTCCAGTGAGGAGTGGGGTAAGGAGCGGGGTTGACCAGGGAGTTCAGTTTAGAATCCCATGGGTGTGTTAACCTGTTAGGGAGAAGTGTCCAGCCATCTGGACATCCAGGCTGCTTCCAGCAGTACTTGATTACAAAGATTTCACAAATGCTACTTTTAATGTACATAGACATGTCTTATACACTGAAATAAAATATAACCTAGAGGTTGACTGATTATAATTTTTCAAGTCCGATAACGATTATTGGAAGACCAAAAAAGCCGATACCAATTAATCAAGCGACGATTATTATTTTTTGTGGGGAAATAATGACATTACAACAATACTGAAAAAACAAACTTTTAATATAGGCAAGTTGTTAATATAATACACAAAATAGTTTCAAATATCAAATTATTTAAATTTGTTCAAACAAAATGCCAAACAAATGGCAAAACACATAGTAGGCATAGTACGATTTGTATTTGATACAACTTTGCCTATTAAATCTGTTTTGTAAAACAAACCCTTGGGTTTTGCCTCAAAAAACATTTAGGGCCCTTTCTTGCACCCGGGGCAATGCAGCGCATAGTCTAAACGCAAGTGTCTTAGTTAGTTTAAGACTGACGCAGTTGTCAATTTCCCGTCAGGCGCCCGAGTTGTTTAAATAGCAAGTGCACCTGCGCCCATATTTGCGCCCATGGGAGTGCTGGTCTAACAGGGAGGTGTGTTCAGGAAAATTCTTGGCGTAGTGCTATCTTGAGGCATCGGAATGTGATCGTGCCATTGACCGACCAAAACCTGGTCTAAAGTTGATGGCGCTTGATGCACACACACAGGGAAGCGCAGCAGCACACAAACATGAAAAAGATTACCAGTAAAAATATTACGGTGCAAATCCGCCGTGATAATAGCAATGCGCGAAAGGTACAAACGCAGGGAATGGGAGATGAATCTCTGATTGTTTTATTGCATGTTACGCCCAAAACACACCCATGAATTAATGAAGGGGACTTAGTTCAACACTTTTAGACCATGCGCCCGGCACATGGACCCTTTTATCCGCTGTCAAACTAGCAAAAGTGGATTTGGACATGCCCAAAGCGCACTTGCGCCATGCGCTTCACGCCATGCGCTTAGAGCGTTAAAACAGGACCCTTAGTCTTTGCATTTTGATAGTTGTCCTTTTATTAACCCATCATTTTTGGTGGTGCACAATGGGAGTACAGATATCCAACGTAATTTCCAAAGGCACTTAATAAATAAATCTGGTTTCAAAATCAAGATACAAATATGACAAAGAATATAAATATAACAAAAGCATTAACTGAGAAACATGGGATTTTGTCTTTAACTACAGAATTATTCTCTTGCGCAAGGAGTTGGAATGTAGCCTAATGATGTTCTCTCTTTTCCCCACCGTCTGACTCAACATCAGAAATAGGCTACTTTGAAAACCATGTTTGAGAACACTAGCGACGTATATTCCCTGAATGCCTTTTAACATGAAGTAAAAAAAACTGTCTTCTGTGTATCGTTTTGCTTAAGGATAGGCATAGTATTTTGACAAGTTATTTGTGCGCAATGACTGTGCATTGTTGAATGAACATATTAATTAAACCAGCACTCATTTGGTGCCAGTACCCGATTCTGATCTACTGTTGGCTGGTCTGATGATTAATTATAAATCCCCCTTATTCATCATATGCTACGCAATAGAGCTAGTTATCCCTTGTGCAGCAGTTTTTTTTTAAAACAGGTCGTTTTTCCCTGAAAGCCTTGAGGAAAACTGAACGGATAAAAGTTTTGGCTGATAAAAAAATAGGTTCTGTCGGAATGAATGCAGTGAACCTCTACCCGCCACTATTCTAGACTAATATTACCCCACGTGAAACTTTCAAGTGATTATATGTGACAGATTTTATTTTATCCCCTTTCATGCAAGCTACAAACTTACCAAGGCTAACGTTAGCTGCTGACGAGTGTAATGTTAACTAGCGTCACACATGCTGATGTTTCTGTTATTCTAACATTTGTTTTCAGAGCATCAGAGAGCAACGCAGGCATATCAGTGGCGCCGAAATGAGGCACAGAAATCCGAGTTGCTATTCGGTTCGGTAGATAACGGGTCGTTAAGGCACAGGTGCCATATTAGCAGTGGGTCTACTCTGTACCAACCCTAGACTGTTAACCCTAGCAACGACGCTAGCAAAGCAAAGCCAGTCCTTCACTAGCCTATGGTGCGGTGGTTTCTTTAACTACAACTTATTTCTCTGCATTGAGTTGACAACCCTCTCAAATATAGACACACAAACGGAACAAATAATAAAAGTCTCAGATCCACTGTCTGTGATTGCAAAATTCTATCTTAATTATTGTTACATGACGGCTATCAATATCCAAAGTAGCCGAATGTCATGTCGCCTATTCATGTTTTTTCTCGAAGTTGGCAGTAACATGTCATACGTTTTTCATTAAATAGGACTTAAGAATTTAATCCTTATCGTTTTCTCAGAGAAACAGCTCTTCCCTTAGTCACTGGATGAGGTCTGCTCACTCTGCTGGTAACTGACTCTAGGAGCAGCGTGCATCAAACACGTGTTCCACATCAACAACAACACCAGGGCCTGGTGACCAGGCTGCCCGCAGATGCGCCTGCCTATTAATCCGCTTGATATTGGCCGATGCCGATTATGTAAAAAATGTCCAAAAATCGTCCGATAAATCGTTTGACCTCTAATATAAACATAACACTTAAGTTTTTGCCCCTATTTATCATGAGCTGAACTTAAAGATCCAAGTATTTTTCTACGTACACAAAATGCCTATTTCTCTCAAATAGTTTTTACATATCTGTCTAAATCTGTGTGCACTTCTCCCTTGGTGAGATAATCCATCCACCTCACAGGTGTGGCATATCAAGATGCTGATTAGAGAGCATGATTATTGCACAGCTGTGCCTTAGGCTGGACACAATAACCAACCTCTTTAAAATATGCAGTTTCATCACACAGCACAATGCCACAGATGTCACAAGTTTTGAGGGAGCGAAACTGACAACTCCCACGCAGTGATTTAAAGCCACAACAGGTGGATTCAGCACCACGGCCAGCTCCGCAGCCTAAGGAATCACAAACAAATACATAGAAAAAGTGTTCGATCTTTGAGATCAACTCATGATAAATGGGGGCAAAAAAGTGTTGTGTTTATACTTTTGTTTAGTGTATGTACAGAAAGCTTAGAATCTCACAAATTTATCTAACATATCCGATTCACAATAGCTATGAAAATAATAAAAAGCCATGTAATATGCTGAGGTTTGCACATTGTAAACAAACCAGCTATCTTTCTCTGATTTGTCATCCAAAGGGTCCTAGTAATGAAATGGAGCATTGTTTTCATTGGGAAAATTGATGTATTATTTAAAAACGATCAAAAACTCAATCCAACTTTACAGCAAAATGCTTCGTTTACAGTCACTGACCTATTTCCGGATTTTCGAGCTTCAGGTCAGTGTTCTAGCCGCTGAATTCTATTTAATCTAGATGTTCGCTGACAGCTGGTTCTTCATTCTAAACACTGAATGCAAAAATACATGACCATATGCAGTGTATACACACAGCCGGGCATGCAGATTCGCCAAAGCAGTACTCATTTGACTGACAGTAAATCCATCAAATCATTAACTCTCTGAATTCAACCAAAGGTGACAGCCAATGAGCTGGGCTGTTCAGTCATTTTGGATTGATCCTTTTGAGCAACACAGAACAAAAACTACAAGCGTACGTAACCAGAGTCTTGTATCATGTTATTACGCAGTGCGTGTGACGGTATATACTTTCTTTGTATTTGGACACTTACGTACATTTGTATGGAATCCCAGGACTGCCAAAACATAGTAAAAGGAAATGAGGATAGTTAAATGTTCATTTCCTTTGCCTACTATAAGCCAATAAATTACATTTAAAAAGGACTTCATTTTAATTTTCCATTTATCATTTAACAGTTGAATAGTTTATCTATTTCCTATTTTACATTTCCCATTTTCCAATTTACCCATTTTACCATTTACCCATTTTTCCAATTTCCCAATTCTCAGTTTTCCTCACCTCATAATTAGAAGGGATTGTCTAAAACCATGCATCGGATGGATTGGGTGTATAACCGACAGTTAGACTAGAGGAATCAAAAAAGTCCTTGTTTTTGTGATACTAGGCTATGTTCCAGGAGGTGACAGTGGTGAGCCAAGAAAAATACAGGCTAATCAGTTATCTTCAATTCTCAGAACATTTTCAATAATTCCCTCAACTTTCTTATTCTCTTCAATTTAACGATTATTAGAATCACTTGAATAGAATGTTTAGTTATAGCTGCAATCAGCCGCGGTCGGTGAATCTTAATTGGGGAGGACGGGCTCGTATTACGCTCAGAACCGGAGTGAATGGAATGTGTGCAAATCAAAAAAACTATTGGTTTTGTTCGTTGCGCACCATTCCATTCACTCCGGTGCCGAGCGTAATACGAGCCCGTCCTCCCCAATTAAGATCCACCGACCGCGGCTGGCTGTAATACTGGTTAGTTTGTATTGAGCTCAGATATATGAAGCTCTTCCCAGCATGAAAAATACTTTTTTTGCAACATTAAATTATGAAATTATTATTCAAAATTAAATTATTCCAGTCCAACCGAACACTTCCAAAACTATGAAAGTTTTAGGACCATGTTCATTTTGGTTTGATTTAATGGCTTTGGTTAATACATGTGTTTTAAAGTATAATCCATCACAGTGTTTGAATATAGTCACGATCAGCTTCCCTGACAACAGCCAATGCTACATCGTCAATGTCATTACCACTCAAAGCTGAAACCTCACAAATTTTTTCAGTTATGTTTTCAATTCTATGAAAGATAGCTTTAAAAAAATGGTTTGTTGCTCTATTTCCTCTGCTAAAATGGTTATGTCTGTTGCAATTTCACTGAAAGACCGCTTTTGACTATTTTCAAACACATTATAGATTGTATTGTGAATCTCACTGACATCTAGTGGCTAACTATGGTAGCATTAGTTCCAACAGACAGTAGTAATCAAGTGTTTGTTGCGCATAATCATTTGCCAATGGTGTATCAGATACTGCCATTGCAGTTTAGACTCTCCCTTCTAATTATAATATGAGGCGAGGAAAACCGGAAATTGGGAAGTTGGTAAAATGGGTAAATGGTGAAATGGGTAAATGGTAAAATGGGTAAATGGTAAAATGGGTAAATGGTAAAATGGGTAAATGGTAAAATGGGTAAATAGTAAAATGGGTAAATTGTAAAATGGGAAATGTAAAATAGGAAATAGAAAAATTATTCAACTGTTAAATGATAAATGGAAAAGTAAAATGACGTTTTTTTATATTTACTTTATTGGTTTATAGTAGCCAAAGGAAATGATTAACATTTAACAATCCTAATTTCCTTTTACTACGTTTTGGCGGTCCTGGGATTCCATACATTTGGGCACAATTGTGAGGGACACTTGTGGTCCTCTTACAAAATAGTCTATAGCTCAAACATGTAAATAATTTTTAAACTTTAGGAATGTAATTATATTTTTTATTAATTGTAGAACCTGAGGTTGTGTGGTCACAAATGTCAACATTGTTCCATATATCAAATTACATAGTTCACCTGCTCTGGTGAATCATTCTATAACTTTATTCAGTACACAGGGAGCAATGGAGGCAAGCAATATGATCATGTATTAGGCTAATTAGTTCTTAACATGCAATTATCAACAATGTGTATTGTTCAAGACTGCACATATTATTGCATGCATAAAAGACAGCACATTGTGAAAAAGCCTAACATAAATCTTTTTTATTATTACAAAAAACTTATATTACATATTTTGGGGACTCTCCAAACGTTTTTGGTGCTGTTGGCGACCAAATATTTGCCTGTACTTGTAACATTACCAACTCAATACTGCAGTTCCACATCACGTAAAGCTACTTTCATACTTTTCCTTAACAACGAGCCACCACATTCTGAATGTGGGAAGCATAGCATAGAGGAGAATCGTGATTTTCCATCCCCCGGCTGTCACGGTGTGTTCCTTGGGAGAGTAGAGAATGAGGAGACAAGCGCGAAGGGAATGTAAATAATCCAAATGAAGTTTAATATAAACACTGGTTAAACAAAAACTGCCACGAGGGGCAAAACAGGAATAACACTGGAAACACCCCACATGTAACAGGAAACATTGACCGACAAGAGACAAGACCAAACACTCAACCTAAATACCACAACTAACAAGAGACAATAGGAAACACCTGGGCATGGAAATTAACTAGACAGGGATCTATTGGGTAACAGAAACAAGTTACAAGACATGGGAGTGAGGGGCGGGAACATAACCCAAAACAAAACACACCGGGTAGAAATCTCAACACAAAACATGGCAAGGCACCAAAGAGACACTAGGGGGAACCAATACATCCCAATACACAGGAGGGAGAAACTAGAACACTGAAACACACCTACAGGATGGAAATCTAAACAACACACATAGGGAAGCAACTAAAAGGGAACATGAGAAATGAACATAGAAACAGAACCACCGTGCATGCACTGAATACAAAACAAAAGCAGACATATACACATGAGACCTAACTGAACAAAACAAGGGTGTCCATATAACAGCCCACATAGGGCTGGATGTTACACCGGCTATTCTAGTTTCTACCAAAGAGTGTGCTGTTTTCTTTACTGAATATCACAAAACAAATTTAATGTACAAAAATTTTATCTGAAAGTTCTATCTAAAACAGACTTATTTTTGCGTTTTATATATAATTTTTTTTTAAATAAATTTACTGATGGTGATCCTCCCCTTCTTCCATTGTTCGATACACTATATTGCCCAAAAGGTTGGAGTCATAACAGTTTGTGTTTAACTTCCATGTATGAGTTCCTAAAAATGATAACATGAATAGATGACACACAGATTGACATAAAAACCCACCCTGGAGGCTATGTGAACAAAACATCCTTCTACCTAATGTACAGGTGATAAGCACAAAAGATCCTGCTGAATGTAATGGTGACAGGTGGAATGCATGACTCATTTATTCATTTTTTTGTAACTAGGCTACATTATGGAGCTATTACGGATTGTTTGTTGAATATATTCATTCTTAGAACAGCATGTTTCCAAAGGCAAAATACACTATTCCTCTCTTTAGTGAAGTTGGACCTTTTTACCGGTCATGTGAGTAACCACGGAGTGTGAGTAATAAATAATTTGCTCATGATGGTAACGCTATATGGCACCTATACTTCTGTCAAACTCGGAAATGTGGTTTTCCTAGATCTGTAAATTTTGTCATAAATTTTCTCAACCTCATTCTAGCTGATGATTCCTTCTTTGTGTAAAGAAATGGCAAATCAGGCAATGAGGACATTTTGGCTTGGTGTGTGCGTTGCCAAAAGTGGTTTTCAGAGTAAGGTTTTTGGGTGTAGAGGTTTATTATTGCTCTGTTTTGGGGTTTATGGTTTTATTAATGGTTAGTTTAGCATTTATCAATGGTTCGTTTTTAGGGTTGGAGGTATGTAGGTGTTATGAAAAATAGTTTACCAGATTTGAATGACAAGTAAAACGATTAAGAATCACATTCAAACATGTTTTACAACACATGTAAACACTTTTTGTTTTTACTCCACATGTAAACACATTAATCTTGTTTTCTGACTCTTCTGCCCAAATTCACAATAAATCTTGTGGAACAATGCTTCTTAAGTGGCTTTCATAGCCAATCTGAGAAGCGTGAAAAATATCTGTGGCATTGATTCAATCTGTCTGGAGTGTGCGACTGCCTCCAGTAACTGCAGTCAAGGATACACAGTGTATTTACTTGAGAAATCTAGTCTCAGGTGGAAACGTGTTTACTCGCATGCCAATGGTAGAAATCTACACAATGCTAATTCAACAACGTGAATGGCTGCGTTGTTCTGCGAGCGGCGCTAACTGTCCTGAGAGAGCAAGAGACCCACGGAAGCACTGGATTTGAGTTTATGTTAATGTGTTATGAGCGTGGCATGGCGAAACGTTTCTCACTGTCTGGCCGTCTATCCATCATTCCAGCAACTGTTTCTGTCAGGTGAACAAGCTCTGTATGAAATATGCATGACGGTTAACAGCCCAAAGACCAGCATGCTTTGTACCCACCACCACTGGCCCCGGAGACTGAAGCTAAATAGATGTATCTGTAACAAAAGGCCAGTCGAGGGATTGTACAGTACTTTAAATCGATTGGGCAGTCTTCTCGCTGGTGCTGTTTGGGAATTAGG
Organism: Umbra pygmaea; assembly: GCA_016801145.1. Lineage (NCBI taxonomy): Eukaryota > Metazoa > Chordata > Actinopteri > Esociformes > Umbridae > Umbra > Umbra pygmaea. The sequence continues at coordinate 1,423 of JACXGM010027908.1, read as the reverse complement.
ATCATTAGCAACCAGCCAGGTTCTATTAGGGAGGACCTGGACCCATGCAGCCCAGTTCTCAACACTTTGCCGAACATTTTGCTGAGTCAGAGGAGGCGATCCAAATGACACCCGATTCCCTTTGTGAGCTACTTCTAAACATTGCCCAACACCATGGCCCAATCACCATGTCAGGCACCTGATTCGAGTGTATTGACGCAGTAGCCCTCTGTGGACTTCCAGTTGAGTTGTAGGACAGTGCGCTGTTAGAGACAGTGTGATGGATGTTTGTCATGTGTTGAAAACTCTTCAAACAAAATGTAGCGTATATGAAAATCTTTTCTCTCTGTTATAGCTAACATCCCCCAACACACATACACATTTTACTTTAGCATATTTTATCAGGCATTTCTGCATGGTTAGCCCTTGTCCATTAATTCTGCTGAATGTGCTGCAAAGACTTTTCAGACTTTCTTTCTCTCCTAGCTAATTATATTCATGCATTAATGAATCCGCCCTGCCCGGCAGACATGAGTGCACAGGGGCCCGCCAGCTACTGGCTGAGCTTACCGATTGGCTGTCGACTCCCTCCCCATGACCACAGTGTGTCTGGAGCTCACTGGATGACCCCCACGTTTCTCAATCTCATTACACTGTTGAGGGTGTCTGATGAAAAAGATATTCCTCGACCAATGAGGAAAACAGTATTGTGAATTAATCTCAGAGAGACAGTGTTTCAAACCTCAAGTCTCTTTCATAATTCGTTCAGAGGTTATTAAATGTTTTAGAGCTACAGAATGGACAAAATTAGGTTGACTTAAACAACGGACAACAGAGGTTTACAGCGTTAAATATAGCATGACAATTGTACACTAAATGCTTATTACTGTATGAAGTGTTGTTTTAAATGTAACATAAAATGTGGCTCAATCATGGAGAGCAAATAAATATATTACTAAGCCACTAAGTTTTTAACCACAAAGGCATTGAATATTAACACAACCTAGCAACTCGTTTCTAAATAATTTCCTATAAAGCTAGGTTGAACGTCTGTATTCACAGCACTTTTTCCACATTGTGTAATGTTACAACCTTATTCCAAAATAGATTAAATTAATTATTTCCCTCAAGATTCTACAAACAATACTCCTAAATGTCAATGTGAAAAAAGTGTGTTTGAAATCTTAAGCAAATGTATTACAAATTAAAAACGAATCATTGGGACCTTCAATGCTGCAGATATTTTTCTGGACCCTTCCCCAGATCTGTGCCTTGATATAATCCTGTCTCTGAGGTCTACAGATGATTCCTTGGACTTCATGGCTTGGTTTGTGCTCTAACATGCACTCTTCTTCTTCTTCTTCTATGGGGTTATATGGCGGATCGCAACCAATTTTTCTAAAGGTGCATACACCGCCACCAACAGCACCGGAGAGCGAGGCCG
>JACXGM010027907.1:0-14284 GCA_016801145.1 Umbra pygmaea | reverse complement strand
AATAAAGACTTTTCTGCTAATTTCAAGAATTCTTGGCAGGTTAAAATTGCTTACCCCATTGGCAGATTATTTGCTTGATACAGGACAATTTGACCAGATTTAACATTATTTAGATTTTTTCAAGAAGGGCATTTTTTGCAGTAACTATTTTGATAACCCACAAGTAAACTTTTTGTTTTTGCTAGAATAAATAATTGTACACTTTGGTCATTGTGTGCTTGATTTTTGTGTAAACACCTTCTCATTTTAAGACAGAAAAGCTAATGATAACTACTTTTGAATTAAGAGGAATCATCTTGTTTAGTAGCACTAGATTTAAGATATGTTCACTCTAATTCAGAAAGAAACTTGATTGATAAGCTAGTTAAGTTTATTTGACCTAATAAGAGTGCCTGGATTGAGTGTGTTAACACTTATTTCAAGTGATTACTCACTTTTCTAGAGCCTAGATATTTTTTCTTATTTCAAGAAATCTTACCAAGTGTAATTGTCTTACCCCACTGGCAGTTAATTTCACTTGTTTATAGTCTGAATCTTCTCAATTAAAGTTTTTTTTTTCTTATATTTAGATAGTCAATTTTTGCAGTGCAGTGATGTTTTCTAGCTCTGATACTGAGTTACACACAGCGACGTGTTTTGGCTCTGAAACGGAGTTACACACAGTGATGTGTTCTGACTCTGATACTGAGTTACACACAGTGACGTGTTCTGGCTCTGATACTAAGTTACACACAGTGATGTGTTGCTCTTTGTTTTTTATTTTTTTATTTAACCTTTATTTAACCAGGTGCGCACGTTGAGAACAATTTCTCATTTAAAACGGCGACCTGGCCAAGATAAAGCAAAAAGGTGCAAGTACAGACAGTGTTACACACGGATACAAATACACAAGAATTACACAAAGGGTAGAGTAAGGAATAAAGATAAAAAAAACAGTCAAAATTGAACGAGGTAGATGTAAGTACATGTACAATTAGTGCAAAGAAATCAGAGATTCAGAGATAGATTTAATTATTATACAGGCAAATACAAAGAATAAGTTAACACTAGTATGACTGTGCAAATGGTAATAGTGCAAATAACAGTTGGTGAATAATATCTTCAAAAAATATAACACTGTTCAAGTCAGTATATCCAAAGGTGCTTATTTTGCAAAATGCTAAGGTAACGGATCAGATAAGGAAAGGTAGTGCACATGTGAAGGGGGAGGGGTCAGCAGGTGCAGTGGTTAGGCAGAAGCGCTGATAATTGTGATTTAAAGGAAGTGAGGGGGACAGTGGTCACAAGTTTCAGAGTCTTCTGTAGCTCGTTCCAGTCATTAGCTGCAGCAAACTGGAATAAATTTCGGCCAAGAGGGTGTGGGCTTTAGGAGTGATCAGGGAGGTGTACCTGGATGAGCGCAGATTACGGGAGGGTGAGGCAATGGTGAGGAGTGAGTTCAAGTAAGGGGGGGGTTTTCTTAGGATTGACTTGTAAATTAGGTGATAACAGTGGGTCAGGCGCCGAGTGTGTAATGAGGGCCAGCCCACTAGTGCATATAGGTCACAGTGGTGGGTGTTAAATGGGGCATTGGTAACAAATCGGATGGCACTATTGTAGACTACGTCTAGCTTTTTAAGTAAGGATGTAGAGGCAGATTTGTAAATTACATCCCCGAAATCAAGGATTGGAAGGATGGTCATTTTTACCAGGGTCTTTTTGGCAGCATAGATGAAGGAGGCCTTGTTTCTGAATAAGAAGCCAATTCTAGATTTGTCTCCCCCAGGACACACCTGTTACTCCTCCCCTTCTCCCCTCCATATTTATAGACTCATGTAAATTAGTTTGTTTCATTCTCTCACCACTAAGTGTGTGTGTGTGTGTGTGTGTGTGTGTGTGTGTGTGTGTGGGTGTGTGTGTGTGCGTGCATGCGTGCGTACATGTGTGTGAGAGAGTGAGACAGAGAGAATCAGAGAGAGAGGAAGGGGTATTATCTAGTCCAGGGGTATTTAACTCTTCCTCTATGAGGTACGGTGCCTACTGTTATTCAGTTCTACCTCATTAATTGCACTCACCTGGTATCTCGTGTAAATAAGTCATTGGTTAAAGGGTTGCAATAAAATATGTAATGGAACTGGCTGTGAGGTCCATAATTGATGATGATGGCTCTAGTCACTTCAGATACAGGTGTCCAGTCCACACTGAGTCATTCTATTAAACCTCTGTACCCCTGTAGAACACTGTGGTGATCAAGGTCAATATGATTGTTACAGCCATTTTAGATACTATTAATGTTGTTTAGCTTACTGTGTTTAGGGCTGTCACTTTTTGACTCTAGTGGGGAGTCTTGCTTAAATCACAATGGAAACAGGCAGTAAGGATACATGGGTGAATACACAGGGATGCATATGATTTTACTGCTACAAATATACTGGCCTATCATCACCATCATCATCACTCTGGTAATATATGTCTTTATTTTTCTAACAATAATGCCAATGCATCAAGTGGCAATAATAAGTAAATATCCACTACAATGATATTAACATCTAGTTCTGTTTTCATGGAGGAGAGATATTAGTGTGATTAAAACAAGGCTGCGGGTAACACTAGTTTATCCATCATACATGCACTACTCTATTGATGATGAACAGAGGAAAACAGTTGAAAATATCGTTATGATCAATTTAAGTATGGTGATTTTTGTAAACCGTTCATGTGTCAATCCACACTGGATTTAGATGGTGATTTGTTACCACAGAGGCCCCTCCCCCTGGTCCTCCCTGTGTGTCTCCTTATAGGTGGGTCCTACAGCCTCTCCTCACACTCCTGCTCATCTCTCAGCTGGACAGTAAGGGCCGTTCACACCACACACTGACAACATGCTGGGGACTCTCTGCACTCTCATCACTGCTCTGACATGTAAGCAGTCTGACTTACTGGAGGTTTTACTTCATGTTTTAATAATAATGAGTCTGTATGTTTCTCTTTACTACATGTCATCTTATTTCCCAGGTGTCAGTGGTGTGACTGTGGTGACACAGAAGCCTCCTGTTGTGACACTGAGGAAAGGAGAGATGGTCACTATGGACTGTAACCTGGGGACTGTTACTAATAGTGCTGCTCGTTGGTATAAACAGGTTCCAGGAGGAGTTCCTCAGTATGTATTAACATGGTATCATGCTTGGACAAAGCCTGAAGATATAGAATATGGTTCTGGATTCTCCTCTCCTAAATTCACATCTAATCATCAGTCTAAATCAGATTATCGTTTGATTATTAATAATGTGGATGAGTCAGACTCAGAAGTGTATTACTGTAGTACATGGGACAGCTCTGCTAAAGAGTGGGTATCACAGTGATAAACACCATGACAAAAACCTCCTCACCACCAAATACACTCACTTCTGCTTTATGTGTGACAGACAAGTGAACTGAAGTCAACAGCAGTAGAAGTTATTTAGTGATTATTATGACAGAATCAAGATGAAGAAATGGCAGCATAATCCCTATATGTCACAATCAATCTTGAGGGAATTCATTGAAGACATTTGGCCTTTCTTAGTCACATCATCATCATCATCATTATCATCATCATCATCATTGTAATCATCACCATCATCATTGTCACTATTTTTTTATATATATTTATTTTCACTGTAAAAAATGTTGCTGTAAAATTACAGTAAAATACTGGCAGTTATAATTACCAGTAAAGAGCTGTTTAATTACAGCAGTGTTGCTGTGAACAAGATTACAGCTCATTACTGTATTCTAACAATACAGCTCACTACTGTATTTATTAGAAATCTAGAGTCAATTACTGGCAGCTGTGTATTTATGTTACTTTCTGTAAAGGTTACAAATCTTTAAACATGAATCAGTAATTAAATATTATCATTTTTGTTTTTCACAAGAAATGTCTGTATTTGAAAGACATTCAACATAGCAAAATGAATCAGCCAAATTTGGAAGAAAACTCTTCACTTGGCTTATATGTAAGAAGACCAAAAGTTAGTAAGCGTGTCCCACAGTTCATTGAGGCTAACACCAAACAGAAAGGGCTTTGCTATTATGGTTGGCACACAATGTTCCAGAATTGCCAGTAAAGTGCTGTATATTTACAGCATTGGTAATGAGTTTTTATTTTAGGGCTCATTACTATATTTTCTGCAGTTTACAGTAGATTACTGGCAGCAGGGTTGCCAGTAAAGTGCTGTATATTTACAGCATTGGTAATGTGTTTCTATTTTACAGCTCATTACTGTATTTTCTGACGTTTACAGTAGATTACTGGCAGCAGAGTTGCCAGTAAAATGCTGTATAATTACAGCATTGGTATTGTTTATTACTTTACGATGTATTACTGTATGTTATTATATTTACAGTAATTTACTGGGAGCAGAGCTGTTATTCTTTATATCACAATCACTCCATAAAAATGTGATGTATACCGGTGTTACCTTAAAAATATAACAAACCATCATCATTCAGAGTAAAGTCAAAAAAGTAATTTTTAATTAAGTTAAAAAATATTTTTTTAGAATAGATATAATAATATTGACTGTTCTATCAAATAGTATGCTTTTGTGTGCAGAAAAATATTTCAAACATTCAGGGGAATCTTTTGTAAGAAAAGGAGCTGATGTTTCCAAAATCTAAAAAGCCACATACTGTAAATTTCAAAATGATCTATATCAAGCAAAGTCATGTCAAAAAGGATCACTTTAGTTTTGGTTCATGTCGCTCACTGTTAGTCACACCACTTATTATAATAATTCCCAGCATGCTCCACTGCAGGTTTATGCAGAGATAGTGATTTAATATACATATCCACTGTAATATAAAATTTCTCCCATAACAGAAAATGTTGTTCTAGAAAAGATACTTTGGTCATTACCAAATGTCCCTACAAATCTGGCAGTAGTAATACATGTTACTTCCAGATTACAATGCTTTGAGGCGCTGCCTCAAGAAATGCAGTAAAAAAACATCATGTCACTGAAAAAGGTACCACAGTGTGCAGCGCTGCAAGGGTGGTGGCGGGTCGCGACACCCGTAAGGTGAGTGAGGTCGGCATGGCAGGGAGTTCGGATAGGAGTGTGGGGGGTGCTGGTGTGGGGGTAGGGGTTGAGGAAACACTGTATGTTCGGCGGAAGAAAAAGAGGGCACGGAAGAAAGAGGGGGGTGAGAGGGTGTACGGCCGGCACGTGGTGGTGGGGAACAGGTGTATAAGGTGGTAGTGGTGTTTGCAGCCCCGACAAGGAAAATGTTCCATCCGGTGTCGCTTACGTCGGCGATTAGGGATCTGGTTGGTAGGGTTGAGGATGCTAGGTGTTTGAGTGGTGGTAGGGTGCCTATAGTGGTGGGGAGTGTGGCTCAAGGGGATAGGTTGCTAAAGCTGGAGGTGTTGAATGGGGGTAAGGTGAAGTGTATGGTGCCTGGGAGTGCGGTGAAGGGGAGAGGGGTGATCACGGGTGTACCAGAGGATATATCTATGGAGGAGCTGAGAGAGGTGGTGTCGGGAGGGGTTGTGGTGGGAGCGAGACGGTTGGGCAGTAGGGCACTGGGGTTAGATAAGCTGAGTCCCACGGTGTTGTTGGAGTTTGATGGGCCGTTGCCGGGTAGGGTGCGGTTGGGGTGTCTTAGCATTTTTTGTGAGGGAATATGTGCCACCGCCGCTGAGGTGTTTTATCTGTCAGCGTATGGGGCATGTGGCGGCGGTGTGCAGGGGGCAGGGTAGGTGTGGTAGGTGTGGTAGGTGTGGCGGGGCGCATGAGTATGGTAAGTGTGGGGTAGGGGCCGTGGTGAGGTGTTGTAATTGTGGTGGGGAGCACAGTGCTGCGTTTATGGGTTGTGTGGTTCAGCAGAAGGCGGTGGAGGCACAGCGGGTCAAAATGGTAGATGGGGTCAAGTATGCGGAAGCGGTGTGGAGAGTTGGGGGACTTGGGGTTGGTGTGCAGGTGGAGCAGGAGAGGGATGTAGGCCCGGTGATGGAGGACGGTGTGTGTGGTCGTAGTGTGGTGTTGTCTGAGAAGTGTAGGTGTAACCCTGTCAATTTTTGCCCCAATATAGTCCTGATCCCTGGTGTTCTTTCTGCCGAAGCTGCATTCCTCTCTGTTCACCCTGGTGCCTGATTTCCTTGTCCACTGCCTCAACTAACAGCGCTGCAACGGTTCCATTGGGTGGTTTAATATGGACGCTGAGTATTGAAGGGGTGGTTGGACAGTTAAAATATTTGAGTGCACTCAAGGGTAACTAATTTTTCTTTAAAAGATTCTTATTTTCTTTATTTGTTTCATGAGATCTCAAAGTCATAGCTAATTTGTTAACATCAATTGTATTAATGCTGTGTGAACTGAACTAAATATTGAATTTTGAATAAGAAAATAAGAAAAATAATTTGAATAAGAACTACATTTAAACTTTAATCTATTGTCCTGTGCTTCCTTTGGAGTGGAATTTATGAGTCTTTTGATCATATGATTGATACATAACCAACCTCCTCATCGAATCTAGATTTAGAAACTCCTACAATAATTTCTTAGCCTCCCTATAAGCAGAACTACCACCGTAGGGTTACAGTCGTGGCCAGCTAGCCAGGAGGTTGGTACAGTGTGTAAAATAGACTCCACCCCAAAGCTGATAATAAGGAAGTAGTCAGAGTTCCCAATGACCCAGAACAACCCCGAGGCCATGCACTCATTGAATACACAGCGGAGCGAACGATATCCAGACTAGACCCAGTACAACTAGGTAGCCTTCCCAGTCCCAATGATCCAGCAGTTACCTGGTATGTCAAGACAGTCCGTGAGCTATGCCAAGAAGAACTAGGACTAGAACTCGCTCAGAAATGTTTAGCTGAATTGATATCTCTTGCTGAAATTATTAAAGCTCGTTTTTGGGAAGCACTTCAAAGTGAACTGCAGAGTGCCCAGCCCCAGACAGAACATGCCCCTCCGCAAAGCCCAGATACTCAGCTACAGCCCTCTGAAAATCCTGTAGCTCTCTCCACAAATGGTAGCAGTGCAGATGGTGGTGTGCAAACTAACAATGATATTGCTAATCCATTTGATGCAGTCACCCGCAGCATCCCAACTACTGCTACAAGGAGTCAATTTCTTGATGAAGGCACAGTTAACCCACCTCATGTCCAAAAAAATATTGTTGAACATTTCATTCGCAGTGAATCCACACCGTCTAGCTACAGTCAAAGCAGGATCCGTATATTCTCGGGGCGGCTGCCAAAGCCAAATGGAGAAGTTGATTATGATTCCTGGCATACTCAGGTAGACCTACTTCTTAAGGACGCATCTGTCTCTAATTCACAGAAAGTAAGGAGAATATTAGAGAGCCTCCCCAGCAACGGACATTGTTAAGCCGCTTGGAACAGATGCAACCCCTCACGCTTACCTCACCCAGCTCGAGTCAGCATTTGGTGTGGTTGAAGATGGAGAGGAGCTATTTGCTACTTTTTTGGGCTCTAACCAAAACTCAGGTGAAAAACCCTCTGTGTATTTGGGCCGTCTCCAGACTCTCCTCACCAAATCCGTAATTAGAGGGGGAGTTTCAGCTGCAGAGTCTGACAAGTACTTACTCCGACAGTTCTGTAGGGGATGCTGGGACCAGAGTCTGATGATTGGCCTGCAGCTCGAACACAGGAAACCCAATCCATTCCCAGAACTGTTGTTGCTTTTGAGAACGGAGGAGGATAGGAGGGGAGCAAAGATGAATCGTATGAAAAAGCACCTTGGAACCACCAAAGCTGCTGTACATGTTCATTCAGCTATGAGCATGCCAGTATTCGAACCTGAAGCTGCCCCCACTACAACAAAGAAACACGAGACAGATTCTAAACTAGAAAAGGAAGTTGCAGAGCTGTGGATACAGGTTGCAAAGCTAATACAGCAAGGAAAGCAAGGAGAAAGGCATGAAGGAATATGGAGCCATCCAGCTCAAAGTCCACCGCCTACTAAGACTGAAAGTTTACTCGCCCAAGCTTCCAATAGAGACTCAAACCCCCAATATCCGACACCACCTAAGCCCTGGTTGTGTTTTAAATGTGGGGGTGATGGCCACATCGCTACAAAGTGTACTTTTGAACCCAATCCAGGCCTCGTCCGGAAAAAGAATGCAGAGCTCAAAGAGAAACGAAGCAGATTTTGGGCCAACCAGGCAGCCAATAAAACATCTTTAAACTTCAAGAGGCTCCTGCCTTGGGGCGACCAGGAGCTGAGGACAAACAATGTCCCACAGCAATAACTCACAATGAGTGCTCATCTGAAAGCAGTAGTTCTTCTGGCTACAAATTGCCGCCTGGACTTGTGGGACCCCGTTGCAGTTCGAACATCTCTGTTGGAGACATGAAATGTGATGCCATTCTCGACACTGGATCCCAAGTGACAACAATTTCAGAGACTTTTCATTCAAGATACATGTCAAACTTACCTGTTCAATCGATACACAATCTTTTCGATGTAGAAGGGGCTGGAGGTCAAGCAGTGCCTTACCTGGGGTACGTGGAAGTACACTTAACCTTCCCTGAGAATGTTACTGGAACAGAAGAGCAAATGTCTGTTTTAGCACTCATTGTCCCTGAAAACCAGTTCAATAGCGAGGTTCCAGAAGGCAAACATTCATTCAATCTGGATGACTCCCCAATGCCAGAGGAGTGGAAGACACGCATTCGAGATACACTGAACTCCATTATGCGCTTGATGAGCTGTCATTTGGCCATACCACTGCTGTGAAACATACCATCCGTTTGCAGGACGAGACTCCCTTCAAAGAAAGATCCAGGCCGATACATCCCAGTGATCGAGAAGCTGTCAGACAACACCTTAGAGAGCTTCTGGATGCTAGTATAATAAGGGAGTCCGAGAGTCCCTTTGCATCCCCAGTGGTTGTCGTGAAAAATAAAAATGGGAAGATCAGACTATGCATCGACTATAGGAAGCACTATTAAGGATGCTTATGCTCTTCCTAACATCGAGGAGACATTTTCTGCCCTGAGTGGAGCAAGGTGGTTCTCGGGGATGGATCTAAAGTCTGGTTATTACCAGGTGGAAATGGTGGAAGAAGATAAGCACAAAACTGCGTTCACATGTCCATTAGGTTTCTACGAATTCAATCGTATGCCGCAAGGTGTCACCAATGCACCTTTCAACGCCTTATGGAAAAGTGTGTTGGTGACCTACATCTGAGCGAGGTTTTGGTGTTTTTAGATGACGTCATAGTCTTCTCCCAGACTCTAGAAGAGCATGAGGAAAGGCTCCTGAAGGTGCTTCATCGTCTCTAAAGCTATGGCCTAAAACTATCCCCAGAGAAGTGTCAGTTTTTCAAGTCCTCCGTGAAATACCTGGGCCATATTGTTGATGCTCAAGGAGTCCATACAGACCCAGATAAGGTGTCAGCTCTGAAAGATTGGCCCCGCCCTAGAAACAGAGAAGAACTGAAACGCTTCCTCGGATTTTCTGGGCATTAAAGAAGATTCGTGGAGGACTACTCAAAAATCGCCAGGCCTCTCAACGCTCTCACCGCTGGGTATTACCCACCTAAAAAGAGGGGCAAAGTTTATAAAACACTGAGACCCAACACTGGTATAAGCCCCAGAGCACTCTTTGGCTCAGAGTGGACGCCTGAGTGTGAGTCCTCTTTCAGAACATTGGTTGAGAAGTTGACATCAGCTCCTGTACTCGCTTTCGCAAATCCCAAGCTCCCGTATGTTCTACATACAGACACTTGCTGTGAGGGGTTAGGAGCAGCCCTTTATCAAGCTCAAGATGGAAAGCTTAGAGTAATAGCCTATGCCAGCAGAGGCTTATCCAAGAGCGAGAAGAATTACCCTACTCACAAGCTAGAATTTCTAGCGTTAAAGTGGGCAGTTTGTGAGAAATTCTGTGATTACCTGTATGGTACAGAGTTTTCAGTCCTAACAGATAACAACCCGCTTACCTATGTCCTTTCATCTGCAAAGCTCGATGCAGCTGGACACCTCTGGCTAGCGGCCCTCTCAACCTTCAGATTCAACATCAAATATCGAGCTGGACATGCTAATGGTGATGCGGACGGACTGTCAAGGAGACCTCAAGCAGCTCCTCAAGAGGATCATGAGTAACTGCAGGAAAATGAACGGATCAACAGAATGACAAAACACCTTATAGAGGGGGGAGATTCCATCTGATGCAGTCTCAGCTGTATGTCATCGCCATTCAGTAACCATGCACTTACCTGTCCTTGCTGAGTCCCTTGTTGTTGACGCCTCCTCCTTACCTGATCTATTTGCTGATGCTGGACAAAACACTGTACCTGGCATGACAAAAGAAAACTGGCATGAAGCACAAAGAAACGATCCATCAATTGGGATAGTCATCACCTGGTTCAAAAAAAGACAAAAGCCCCACTTCAAATCTGTACAGGCTGAGTCACCTGAAGTCAAAAGACTCCTTCGGGAATGGGATAAGCTTGAGCTCATTGATGATGTCCTTTACAGGACGTGTTTTGACAGAGGAAACAAAATTCATCAGCTTGTCTTACCCGAGGAGTTCAAAGAAAGAGCTCTCAAAGGCTTTCACGATGAGGTTGGTCACATAGGGCCAGAGCGTGTGTTAAATCTTGCTCGTGCCAGATGTTATTGGCCTAAAATGAAAGAATCAGTTGAGAGGAAGTGTCACACATGCGAACGTTGTTTCAGAAGAAAAACTATGCCACAAAGAGCAGCACCGATGGTGAATATTAAATCGACTTACCCGCTAGAGCTTGTTTGCATGGACTACTTGTCCCTTGAACCCGACAACCATGACATCAGAAACATACTAGTCATCACTGACCATTTCACCCGCTTCGCAGTAGCTGTGCCAACAAAAGATCAAAAGGCCAGAACTGTTGCTAGAGCTCTCTGGGAAAACTTCCTGGTATACTATGGGTTCCCTAGTCGCCTTCATAGTGATCAGGGACGTGACTTTGAATCCCACACAATCAAGGAGCTGTGTTCACTGATAGGAGCAGAGAAAGTGCACACCACCCAGTACCATCCTCAGGGGAATCCTGTGGAGCACTTTAACAGGACCCTTATCAGCATGCTCGGTACCCTTGACGAGAAAGAAAAACATCACTGGCGAGACTTTGTGAGGCCTGTTGTACATGCGTACAACTGCACCAGGAATGATGCGACAGGTTACTCACCGTATGAGCTGATGTTCGGCAGGCAGCCGACTCTGCCAGTTGACCTCATACTTGGCCTGAAACCACCAACTGAGACTCATACAACTCACTCAGAATATGTCCAAAACTTGCGCCAGAGTCTCAAAGAAAGTTATGCACTGGCTGCAGAGAACTCCAAAAAGTCTGGGGAAAGGAATAAACACAGATTTGATGCCAAAGTTAAAACTGCTGAATTAGAAGAAGGGGAACGTGTCTTGGTGAAGAATGTCAATGTCCGTGGCAAACACAAATTAGCCGATAAATGGGAAAGGCCCATCCATATCGTTGTGAAACGGATTGTCGGTGGTCCGGTGTATGTAGTCAAGCCAGAAACACGAAATGGCCCTTGGCGTACACTTCACAGGGACTTACTTTTACCATGTGGATTTCTGTCTGTTGAGACTACTCCTGATTTAATGCCACATCAAAGCAAACAAACTCAAATGCGCCTGAGGAGTAGACAAAACCAAGAGATGGTATGTGAATATTCAGACAGAGAAGAAGAGGATGATGACTACTATGTAGATGAACCTCCACCGTTCACCACATGGGGACCCTATGTGCAAGAGTTCGAAGTTATCCCTGTCAGTGGCTCTCAGTCTTCTCTGAACCCCATGGCTACTGAGTTCAAATCGCCAGAACCCCCACCAATTCCTGATCACTCAGTTGCACCTCTTGACACAAATACTGCTGTCCATCAGTCCCCAACCCAAAGTGACCATGTCATCATAATCATTCCAGAAAATGTGGTATTGCAAAGCACAGTGGTCACAGACCCGACGCCAGCCCATGACACGGACAATGTTCAGAACAGGTTCCCTGTAACACCTAAAAGACACTCAGGAGTTACTTGTGGGGAAGAACAAGGTGAGCCCAGACGTCCACACAGAGAAAGACATCCCCCACCCAAGTTCACCTATGAAGAGCTAGGGAAACCCCTAATCCTTGCCCTTAGTCAGTTTTTTGGGAAACTTCAAGACATTATTTCTGACCATCAGATACCTTGTTAGATTTAACACACATGTAGGGACTCATGTGGTTTAGAGAGGGATGATGTAACCCTGTCAATTTTTGCCCCAATATAGTCCTGAAATTACCTTTAATGCAACTGCTTAAACCTAGAGTAAGTGCAATATCTAGTTCGCCACTAGGTGGCAGTGCATAATGAAACCTTCTTCTGCTGTTTTCTGTATTTCAGCTTGCTTTAAAAAACGTCTAAGCCTGGATGAACGTGAGCCAGAGCAGAAGTAAATAAAGATTTAGATTTATTTAGAAAAACGAAACATATCCTCGAGGTTGAACTACATTGAAACATAGACGACACATTTGTAGAACAAAGTTCATCTCGGTGAGTGAAAAAAATAATTTTCTGTTGATTAGCTTGAAGCTAAAATGGTGAAATGACTAAAAATGGTTTACATTTCAACGTTACAGTGGATTAGAGTGGATAAAAAAACAGTCTGGCTATCTACAATAGCAGTGGATGTTACCCCACAGGTACATTTTTGTTGTATATTTTAATTTTGGTACAATGCAAAATGTGTTTTGAAAGGAAATAATTTAGTTTTGAATGAAGTATGTCAATTTTGAGTACTATGCTATACTGTGATTTTGTTTGTCCAATTCCATTTTATTGATTTTATTTTAAGTTATATTATTGAACATATGGATTTTTAAAAGATGGAAAGATGGAAAAAAGGACATTTAGTTGAACATTAGTTAATTTTCTGCACATTATTGTGTAGACTGTTTTTTTTAGGCTCCTTCTGGTCAAGGATCCCTGGTGTTCTTTCTGCCGAAGCTGCATTCCTCTCTGTTCACCCTGGTGCCTGGTTCCCTGCTCCACTGCCTCAACTAACAGCCCTGCAACGGTTCCATTGGGTGGTTTAATATGGACGCTAAGTATTGAAGGGGTGGTTGGACAGTTAAAATATTTGAGTGCACTCAAGGGTAACTAATTTTTCTTTAAAAGATTCTTATTTTCTTTTTTGTTTCATGAGATCTCAAAGTCATGGCTAATTTGTTAAAGGGATACTTCACCCTACAGCTATCTGGAGGTGCTAGTAGCTCCCCCCAGACATTTGTAGAACAGTGAGATATGTTTCACCCATGCCTGGCTAGTGTAAGAGCAAGATTTGAAATTTCGCGGGGAATTTTCACACGCTGACGTCACGGTGAAAATCCAATGGACCTTGGAGATAGGAAAAATGAATACAGGCGTGTATTCGGTCGCGAATATAAGCATCCCTGTTAGACCGATCTGGCTTTCAAACCTACTCTCTTAAAGCTTCGGTTGTCCTTGATTTTTTAAGCTGTAGCTTGTCCTTCTGTGATGTTTAGATCAGCCGTTTTAATGCTAAACAGACGAGGTGGTATGATTTTTTCAGTATGTAGAGAACTACAACGCTGACTTCCTGGTTCCAAGCCCCGCCCACCCGGCAGGTCCTCTGGAGTCTGTGAAACAGTTCGTAACCACAGTCGCTGGTAACACAATTGCTACTAAATTAGGATTTGCAGATGAGGAATTTTACAACTTGCTTTTACATTCTGAGTGACATCCAACCAACATGTTTGTGCCCGAGTACACCGAAGAACATTTACAACAACTGGAGTTTAATATCCAGCTTCAACAAGCAGTATGTTCTACAGAGAGCTAATTCAGTTGAAACGCGGTTAAATTCAAATTGCCTAAGTGCTTCTGTGGGAAAAAGCACTTGCTACAATGAATGGGATTGTGGAATAGCTTTACTTGTAAGGCTTAAACAAAAATGACTGACGACCGCATATGCGTCACTGAACCACTGAAGTTTTCCAGCACGCATGGAAAGAGACGTTCAAGAGGACAATTAACATGAGTAAGTTTATTAAATCTTTTTTCTGTACCTTGATAATGGAGAACACATCGGCCCTCATTTATGAAACGTGCGTACGACCTAAAACAGGCGTACGACGGGCGTACGGTGATTCCTACGAAAAGCAAGGGATTTATCAATTTGAACGTGATCGTAGGCTGCGATAAAATCTCACGTCTGGTCTGACTTCGTGTACGCAAATTCTATAGTGTGAGCGGTGTTCATGGTATAACCATGTGAATTGTTGAACC
>JACXGM010027906.1:0-14284 GCA_016801145.1 Umbra pygmaea | reverse complement strand
ACAACAAACTAACAAGGAACGATGCTTCTAACCACAGGTCAGGAGCTGTCGTTCTAACCACACAAGTCTGCGATGCAGTTTGCGAATGTTCGTTTGAACTATGGTTTCGGGAAACACCAAATCGTTGGACTATGTTAGTAATGACGGAACTTGCGACCATAGTTGGCTAACGATGCTTTCGGGAAACGCACTCCTGACTAGTTTCACTCTAATCCCAATTTATCACACCTGATTCAACTAATTAGCTGTATCATGAGCTGAATGAAGGTACATTTTTGCAGTTGAAGTGAACCTAGCTCTTCAATGCAAGGGTTGGTGACCCCCGGTTTTGGGGATAACTCAATAGTCAGACTAATTTATTTGGTAAAAAGTAACCTAACGTGTTACTTTCACAATTCAAGTAATTAGATACTAGTTACATTTATAACGAGAAAATTAGAAACATTTTACATATTTTCACCTTTTCTGTTTTATATCACAAGTCAATAATTTATTTTCTGTTGTTGTTTTTTAATCTGCACTTTATTTGTGCACCTCCATGCCAATCAAAAATAAGGAGAGATCTTGCACTTAAATTGTAATGTGTTGTATGGATTGGAGGTTAGCGAAATGGAATAATAGATAACCTACATTTTAACAGCTGGAAATTCACATGATTTCAAAACTATCAAAAAGCAGGGAGGATAAACAAATGTGTTCTCTGAGCATTTTAAGTAACTTTAAGTAACTTAAAGTAGCACTTGTTGTAGTGTTTGTCACATGACAGCTGCATCTTCTTTGCTGCGTGCGTGAGGAGAAAATACAGACGTCCATAGGGAGAATTTTGATGTTCCCCACTTAAGTTATTGTCCCATATGTGATTTTTTTTATCATCTTAAGTGTCTGTGCTTGATTTTCGGCTGTGAAAAATAAACTTTAAATCTACATAGAATCTGAACAATACATCCTACAGACACAATCCACCCCATTATCTCTTCGTCTTTACATGAGGCATTGATAGATATGAGGATTGTCATGATTAGATAATGTATGGTAAATTAAAACTCAAATAAACACAAAAAAATGTAAAAAATCGGCGACATTGGATCACTCGAACTCCTCCCCTATGGACCCTATTGATATATGTTTTCTAACTTTTGTATTTTTATAGTCTTTATGATGTCTAATAAGCAAATGTTGATGATCCCTACTTGAAATATTGTCACGTTGGTCAAAATGATCTCCCATAATAAGGTGTTCCTATTCATACCATTATATTGGTATTATATTTATTGAAACAAAACAGAAAACCACTCACATAGTCAAATATGTTTATAGATATGGTATATCAAATCCCCATTAGAATAAACTTGTAACATCCGGCCCAGTGTGGGCTGGATTATGGGTTCATTAGGATAGTATTTCATTTTGTTAGTTTACTCACCAGTGTTTATATGTATGTTTTGTTCTTATTCAGTGCTGTGCATGGTGTCTTAGTTCTCCCTTTCTAGTCTGTGTCACGATGTCCCTAGTGTCTGTGTGGTTGTTCTGTGTTCACTTTGTAGTGGTTTCTCCCCTGTGTGTTTTGCTTTGGTTATGTTTCCCGATCTTTGTGTGACATGATCCCGTCACATGTTTTGGGTGAGCCTATCAGTTCTGTAGATTAAGTCCCCACCTGCACACCCTACCCTCATTATTTTGGTATTTAGTTCTGAGTGTTCGTTAGTCCTGTGTGGTACATTGTTTCTCTTCAGGTACGTGGTTGTTATTGTTCTTTGTAGTAGATGTCTTTAGTTGGTTCATATGTTTAGTGTAGTGTTGGTCTTACATTCTTGATGTAATGTTTTATAGTGTTTTATACATAGGTTTGTTTAGTTCCTCATGTTTGTTCTTGTGTTTGTTTGTGTTCAGTTCTTACTTATTCCAATATCCAAATAGAAGTATGTTTGCTGAAGACACGCCTGCCTCCAGTTCCATAAGGAATTGTGACAAAACTGAAATAGACAAAAGTGATTCTAATCAAAGGTCAAAAGGTCAAGGGCAATGATGTCTATTCATCATACAGCAGGTCTTCATAATCAATCTCTTGCTCCTCGTCTTCTTCACCATCTCCATCCATCTCCTCGACTGTTTCCTCCAGCAACTCAGTGAGTGAAGTGGGGAGGATAGATCCACAAGACCACACTGGTTCCAGGGTACCCTCTTCAGTTTTTTCCCAGCCTTGGCCAGGATCATGGGGCTTGGGACACCAGATTATCAGTGTGGCTGCTCTCTTGTAGATGGCCAGATGGTGGTTGACACCATTGATGTGTGGGACCAGGTTGTCCTTGCAGGGTGGGAGCCGGGACAGATCCACCTTAGATCTGGTGGTAAGCGTCTCATCCTTTCAAATCATTTTTTTCAGCATGATGCTACGCATGTTGTTCACAGATTTTTCGTGGCCCTGGCCATACATTACATATGTAAATGCCTGGATGTCCTCCACCACATCTGAAATTTGGGTCCGACTCGGCTATAAATATGGACAGTGTTTAGGGAGCAGGTATGTCTACCTAAAGAGAGCGTGTCTTGTTCCGCTCGTAGAGTGGGAGCATTTGTTGAATATCCAGAGAGTTGGGGACATCGAATCCAGGTTTCACCTCCTGTATCATTATCCCAACGGTCCAGTTCACCACATTTGAGCCATGAATGTTTGTCGTTATTTTGTTCAGATTGTCCCACTCGAGATGAAACATATAGTTTACCTCACCAGTAATAATTTGTGGACCAAGAGAGATGGAAACCTCATTGAGGGCCTTGGTTAGAGCAGTCTCAAGTTCCAAGCCAAAGTAATAAGTTTCACAGTTACCTAGCCTACTGAGAATAGTAGTCAGTAGTTTACTGCAATAAAGTTGACGTATAGTGGTACAGAGGAGGATATGGTTAGGCAACTTCCACTCTCCCTTTGTGACAGCATGGCAGATGTCATGAAATAATAAAGCAATTACCATTGAAGTGTTCGAGCAACTATAGTCTACACAAAATAAAACATATGCAATATTAAAAAGCAAAAAAAGTGGAGAGTTTTCATACCTGACTTATAGACAGCATAAGGTGTCTTGTCTTCTCACTCTTCACCAAGTCAGCGTCACCAGAAATCATGAGGGTCAGAAACCTTTAATGCTCCGTCCTTAGCCTTATATACTGGGAACTTAATGAATCGTTCGGTCTTTCCCAATACTTTCACTTCCAGCATTCCACAGAAGATACACTCTGGGGGGAACAGCTGCTCAGCTGAGGAGGACCAACATTTACGTTGTGAGCGTGATGATGAAGCTTGCCGAGATGTCACAGTAGGTCTGTCCTGAAAACGTCTCTGGTTCTTTGTAAACTTTTGGTAGCAGGCTCGAGGATAGACAATTGTTTCTACATTGGCATCTACATGACTCTCTGGATTGAGATTACAGACATCATCCATGTGAAACGGCGAATCAAGAGCTTCATGAGACGTCTATCATCAGGGACGGACTGGCCATCGGGAGGATCGGGAGTTTTCCTGAATGGCCGGTCCATTCCGGGCCGAACCGACCGTCATATTTTACTTTGACAGCCGGTCGGCTAGTTACAATCCTGGATGTATGAAAACAAGTGATAGTAGGCCGAAATGGACTGGCTGTTGCGCTCTGGCCCAGCCGTCAATTCGAGAGAGAGAGTTCCTCTAGGAGAAAGGAGAAACCCAGAGTGAATGACGAAAGCGGGGAGCAACAGATACAGCGCGCACGTGCGCACCCCCCAACACTCCGGCCGCTCCAGCATAAGTCCCGGGCCGAATTTTTGTCCCAGTCCATTCCTGCCTATCACGAATGCTGTGTAGCAGTGCCAGCTTGTCAGTAGCAGACCCTTTAATTTGTGGTTTGAAATCTGCATGCTCAAACCATGTACATGTAAAATACAATTTTTTTATTTGATACCATCATCTCTCTTGGATTTCTTTGTAGCAGGATTGAACTCTTCAGACTCACTATCATTTTCTTCCTTGTGTTTCTTTGACTTAGACTTTGACTTGGGCATGATTAGCAATGATGACCAACTAGCCAATTAGCTATTATAGTATAACAGTGTTGATTTTCTTTTTCCCTAATGTCTTCAAGGCAGCTTCAACCTTGGTAGAGGAGTATATTTTTCAGACTCACCATCGATATCTCCCTTCTCTTTTTTGAAGATGATTAGCATGCATTTGTTTTAATTTCCCAGATCATCATCAATCATTTTCCGTTTCCCAGATTGTCATAAATGCTGGCTTTTTTGTATTTTGGGCTTGCTAATTCTGGACTTTCTGTCTTATTGACTTTCGACCACACTTATTGCTCTAAGTTTAAAATAGTCTTATTGACTTTCGACCACACCTATTGCTATAAGTTTCAAATAGATTCCAATCTAAATAAAAAACTTGGCACAATAATTTAAAGTGGGGAATATGTTTATCAGGCACCTAAAGCATTACAAATATATAACAGTTTGAAAAAGACATTTGTCATTACATAATGTACAGTTAAGACATTATGTAAATGTTCTTTTTTGCTTTTTGGAAATCCAGGGTGGCAACCAATATAGCCAGAAAAGACATACATGTAACAATATTTCAGGTGGGGATCATCAACATTTGTTCATTAGACATCTTACAGACTGTAAAAATACAAAAGTTAGAAAACATACATCAATAGGGTTCATAGGGGAGGAGTTCTAGTGATCCAATGTCACAGCTTTTTTTACATTTTTTGGTGTTTATTTGAGTTTTAATGCACCATACTTCCTCTAATCATGACAATCCTCATATCTATCAATTCTTCATGCAAAGTCGAAGAGATAATGGGGTGGATTGTGTCTGTATGATGTATTGTTCAGATTCTATGTAGAATAACATTTTTCATTTTTCACAGCCAAAAATCAAGCATGGGCACAAAAGATGATACAAAAAGTCACATATGGGACAATAATTTAAGTGGGGAACATCAAAATTCCTCTTCTAGACACCTTAAGGATTACAAAAAACTAGGTTAAAAAAATATACCTTTCGGGTGCAGGTGAACCCCCGCTTCCTACCCTACTACAGGGCGCTGTTGCTATTTTACTGGCGGGATAAATTATTCTTGCGCCTGACGCATATCTAAAATGGGTAGGTCTGAAGTAGCTTCATTAGTCATAGGTGTGGTTTGGGGATAACGTGCAATAAACCAATCAGATCGTCATCTCACATTCCCTTTAAGAGCAGGCACGCTTGTTCCATGGCGGATTGATATTATAACAGGGATTTTCTATTGCTTTTTCTTTTTACAAAATGTAAATAAAGAAATGTCACAAGACATAGCCTACTTTCCGATGTTTTAGACTCACTCTCACTGAATCACGAGGTTATGAATGCATGGTAATATTTTTGCAATGTAGTCTAACATTAGACCGAGATGACTCTTTTGTCAAATAAGCTTTCCACTCCCGTTCAG
Organism: Umbra pygmaea; assembly: GCA_016801145.1. Taxonomy (NCBI): domain Eukaryota; kingdom Metazoa; phylum Chordata; class Actinopteri; order Esociformes; family Umbridae; genus Umbra; species Umbra pygmaea. The sequence goes on along the minus strand of JACXGM010027906.1, from coordinate 8,825 downwards.
CATTTCTGGGCATTTAAGTGGCTGGCACGCATTTCCACATCACGTCTCCTGAAGTCCTCTAATGTTTCCTAATTAATGCCATCAACACCTCCATGATTCATGGAAATGTTGTGTAAAATACAACAAGCCACAAAGAATGCTGCGACTTGAGTAGTGTACCTGTTCTATCCAAACACCTGACGTGCATTTTCAGTGCCAAATGTTTGTTCAATTAGGCTACACTGCGTGTTTGTGTGTGTTTTTGATTAAACAGCATTTTACGCACTTGCTGGCATCATAAATTGTGTCATCATTAACCATGTCTTTAACAGATAGCTGTTGTCCCCTTCACAGCCACCCATCCAAGGGGGGATTCCTCATGGCAAAGTTGCCATAAATGAATCGTGGCTTGAGCCTGAGTAATACTGAGTAAAGACATGGGTGATTTTACTATTAGCATCGCAAATTGCGTGTGTATACTTGTTGATTGAATCGGTTCCCTTGAGGTTGATGTATATCAGTGCAAATAATTCATTATTAATAATTTGAGTAAATGTGTACACTATGTATACCTATTTTTCTAATTTTCGGACACCACAATGACTTCCTCGTGTGGTAATATTTTTCCTTCTAATTATGTATTGCAATAATAAAGAACTGCTGCATTTGTGTAGATGAGAGTAGCAAAGTGTATGCGCGTTGTGCACACGCTACATTATGGTCAAGCATGCACCCTTAAAATAGCATAAGAATAACACGCCACTGACTTTAAACCAGGTTTTTCCTGGTCAGTGGCGGAATTGTTTTCGGGGACCGCAAGATAGCACCAGGGAACGTTTGCGCCGGAACACGCCTCTTCTTTTCGCTGAACTGCCCAACGAACGCAAGTTCATTCCCTAATTTACCGACGCGCGTCTGTGGAGGGAAAAGTCCCATATGCGTCGGGTGTAAGATATGAATGATACATGCGTTTGTGTAAAAAGTCAATTGCGCTGGGTGTAAGATAGGGCCCCAAGTCTGCATTGTGTCAAATGTGGTAGTACAATATTACTCGGGTAACATTGCTGAATTGAAAGGTGTTGCATACTTACACACTGGCTATAAAAGCTTCAAATAATATAAAAATTATATTTTTGAAATGCACAATGTATCCTTTTTATTTGAGAAACAGTATATGAGTAATTACAACCATGTTGAATTTTTACCAATTGTCATGGTTTAAATACAGTTTTGTATATGTTTTACTGAAAGTTTTCTGTCAACTGTGAACATTAATGTTGTGGGGTCAAGTTTGGTATTTAAATGTTAGGTAACAACAGTGTGACTTAAATTACATAACATGTATCAAAATGTAGGTTATCAATGGACTTTGCATCATTGCATAGTTATCAAATTACAATGTTTTCTTTTTTACATTACCTGTTGTTGGAGAGGCAGTAGTGGCAGGACATGTTGCAAAGTCTACTGGGTAAATGACAAGACATTGGTCAATGAAAAAGTGTAATAAAATGACAATTACAATAAAACGTGCGGGTGTATGGTCTTACTCAGTTGGCAGTACTGTCCATTTGGAGGAATGGCGTTGATACATCCACATGTAGGAGATGTGATGTTGTCACAACTTCCATAAGACATACACTGGTCACATGACCATAGATACTGGCCCTGACATCTGCACTGGTGTCCAGTACTCTCTGGGTTGCAAACTGGAGAGTTGATTTAGAAATCTTGATTAAAATGACATTCAATAATATGCACAATATTATATACACAATGACAATGCCAGTTTGTTAACAATATCAAGATACAATCTGGATTTTAACAAAAAACACTATATGTGCCACATCTGAATAGTTATTTACATTTTTGGTTTCTAACCCGTTCATTGAAAGAGAAAGTAGAACCGGTCTCACAAGCACAACTTTTAAAACACCCCTATAATGTAAATTATTGGGATGAATCACATACACATCCTATCTGATACAACACATATATAGAATGCCTACAAGTTTCCTGGATAGCTTTGAGAAACTTGGTGTTAATCTACCACACTGCCAAAATTATCTCTGAAGTTTGTACTGTAGGTTTGAAGTTATGAACAGTGCAGTGTTACAATGGACAAACATGGATTTACCTGTCCATTACACTGCAGTTAATTTGTTCTAATTGTTCAAATATAAAATCTTAAATGTACATTGAGCTCCGTTATTCATTGGAAACCGAAGATGTTTTGGTTCCATTTGCTAGCACTTTGAGGATAAAATTACAAGTGCAGACTGTAAGGTTTAATTTGAGAGTTCATTCATACAGCATGTAAAACACATGTTCAATTGGATTCAGATCAGGTGATTGTATCTGAATGGAGCTGTGATTAAGTAGAATTGTCCCGGGTGGTAGGGCTAAGATTGGGGGGTGATTACGGGGCTGCAGCTGGATGTATCAATGGAGGAATTTCAGAGGGAAGTTACAGGGGGAAGTGTGGTGGAGGCAAGGCGTATGACGAATAAAAATACGGGGGAAGGGGTGGAGAGCCCAATGGTGCTGATAGAGTGTGATGGTCGTCTACCCAGTAGGGTGTGGTTGGGGTACATGAGCTTCTACGTGAGGGAATATGTTCCGGCACCGCTGAGGTGCTTTAAATGCCAACGTATAGGACATGTGGCTGGCGTGTGCAAGGGGCAGAGTCGCTGTGCAAAGTGTGGAGGCCCACATGAGTAGGGGAAATGTGATGCTCAAGCCAAGCTGAGGTGCTGCAACTGCGGCGGGGAACACAGTGCAGCGTATGGGGGATGTGGTGTGCAGAGGAAGGAGGCAATGGTGCAAAGGTTTAGGATACAGAATAAGGTCTCCTATGCGGAGGCAGTGAGGAGGAGTCATGGCAGGCAGAGTGAACCTTTAGTAAAGGCCCAGGGTCAGCGTGGGTTGGTAGACGGTGGAGGGAATGTGGTGGTGGTGGCTGGGAAATCCAGGGTGTGTAGGCATGAGGAATGCTCAGTGACAAAGGAGACGTTGGTGTTGAAACGGGTGGATTTCCTGGCATTTATATGTAGCATAATTAATTTGAGTGAGCAGGTTAAGAAAAAGTCAGTGCGCATTGAGTTGGTGGCGAGGGCAGCGAAGGAGCATCTGGGGATGACAGAAGTGTCAGGGGAGATGAAGCATGGTATGTTGGCACAGTCTAAGAGTGGAGATGTGGAGCGGAGTGGTAGTTAATGTCTTTTGTGCTTTTACAATGGAATGCAAGGAGCTTGATAGCGAATGGGCAGGAGTTTAAGAAATATGTGTATGAGTTATGTTTTGTGCCAACTGTTATTTGTGTGCAGGAAACTTGGCTAAAACCTGTGCTGGAATTTGTAATACCAGGGTTTCATGCGGTGAGAAAGGATAGACTAGTTGGTGGTGGTGGGGGATGTGCTATGTTCATGAAGGAAGGGCTGACATACAGAATTATGGATTTACAGGATGCTGAGTGTGTAGGGATTGAGGTGTGCAGGAATGAAGGTAACATGGTGGTGTTTAACTTCTATAACCCTTGTAAGCCTCTAAGTGTGGAGCAGCTGGAAGTAATTGGTAGATTTGGGGGGGGGGTGGAAAGGTTATTTGGTGTGGTGATTTTAATGCACACAATGAGATGGGGGGGGAATGCACACAATCAGTGTGGGGAAGTGGCCACACTGATGGTATTGGGACTGTGGTGGAGGAATATATGAAGGGTTGTGGGATGGTGTGTGTTAATGATGGGGGTGGTACAAGAGTTGATGTAGTTAGGGGCATCGAATCGTGCTTAGATCTGATGTGGGTGTCTGCGTCTATGGCAGGGAGGTGTGACTGGCAAGTGCTACGAGACTCCACGGTAGGGAGTGACAATTATCCCATTGTGGGTAAGTTCGAGGTGGGTGTATGTATGCAGAGCAGGGGGCATAACAAGAGGTGGTGTTTTGAGAAGGCTGATTGGGAAATGTTTCAGTATTTGTGTGAGAGGGAGGGGAAAGAGTTGAAGTTGGTAGGATCAGTGAATGACTGCACAGCAGCACTGACGTGTGCTTATTTCAGCGGCAGATGTGGCTATACCAGTAAGTAAGGGGGGACACAGGAAGAGGGTGGTGCTGTGGTGGACTGATGAGTGTTCGAAAGGGATAGGTGGGAGGGATAGGGCATTTAGGGCACTGAGGAGTAGCATGTCGGAGAGTATGGTGTTGGACTTTTAACGAAAGACAGCTGGGGTTAGGAGAACGGTGAGAAGGGCCAAAAGGGAAGCATGGCGTGAGTTTGGGAGGGGGACGGACATTGGAAGGGTGTGGAAAATGTTTAGGAAGATGATGGGAAAGGGGGGGAATGTTGAAATACCTGTGTTGGTGGAGGGGGATGTTGTTGCTATAACATGTAAAGAAAAGGCAGATGCACTTGGGGTAGGGTTTGCGAAGGTGCATAGTGGTGGTCACCTATGTGAGGAAAGTAAGAGGAGATGCTGTGACATGTTGGAGCAGAATGTAGATGTGTTGAGGGAGAAGGTGGCAACAGGTGAGGCGATTGATGCAGAATTCACCAGGTTTGAGTTGACACAGGCAGTGGTGGGGTGTAGGCGGACGACTCCGGGAGAAGATAGGGTGTGTTATGAGATGGTTAAGAAGGCCCCTGAAAGTGTGTTGAACTCCTTAGTAGGGTTGTATAATAAGGTGTGGAGGACTGGGGTGTTGCCTGATGAGTGGAAACGGGCGATAGTGCTGCCGTTTGCCAAACCTGGTAAAGATCCAGTGAAGGTGGGCAGTTATAGGCCTATTGCTCTGACGTCCAACCTGTGCAAGCTGGTGGAAAAAATGGTAGTGCAGAGGTTGATGTTTTTCTTGGAGAGTAGGGGATTGATGAGTGAGGCACAGAGTGGGTTCAGGAAAGGGAGGTCTACTATGGATGCGTTGGTGTTGGTTAGCACAGAGATGGCCAAAACGCTGGGGATGAAGGAGATTATGATGGTGGTGTATTTTGACATAGAGAAGGCGTATGACACTATGTGGAGGGAGGGGGTGTTAATCAAGCTGAGTGCACTGGGTGTTAGGGGTAGGATGTATAACTGGATTATGGATTTCTTGTTTGATTGGTACATACGGGTTGGGTCGGTACTGTCAGGGATGTATGAGGTGGTTAATGGTACCCCACAGGGCAGTGTGATTAGCCCAGTGTTGTTCACATTAATGATTGATGATGTGTTTAGAGATGTAGGGCAAGGAATGGGTGTGGCTCTGTTTGCAGATGATAGGGCGTTATGGAAGAGAGGTAGGAATGAGAAGTTTGTGATGAAGAAGATGCAAGAGGCTGTGGGTGTGTTTGAGGACTGGTCCAAGACGTTGGGTGTTAGGATGTCGGTTGCTAAATCTTGTTTCATGATGTATTCTAGGCGGAAGGTGGGGGATGTTAGGCTGCGTATGTATGGTCAGGATCTGGAAAGGGTGCCAGAGTTTAAGTATTTAGGGCTATGGTTGGATGTGAGGCTTACTTGGAAGAGGCATGTGGAGTATGTTGAGGTAAAGTGTAGGAAGGTGTTGAACCTGATGAGGGCAGTTGCAGGTTTTGATGTGGGGGCGAACAGGCAAACGCTGCTGTATATGTACCAGGCACTGATGAGATCAGCAATAGATTGTGGGTGTTTTATTTATGGAGCGGCGGCCATAACGGTGGTGCAGCTACTAGACAGGGTACAATCACGAGCACTGAGACTATGTGTGGGGGCTATCAGTACTACACCTGTGGTGGCATTGCAGGTTGACACGGGGGAATTAGAGCTGAGCTTGAGGCAGGATCTGTTGGCATTGGCATATTGGACAAGGTTGAAGGGGTGTGGAAACAGTCACCCTGCGGTCATGGCGACCAGGGAGTGTAGGGAGAGGGGTGTGGGTAGGCAGAGGACGTATGGGTGGATGATTGAGCCGAAAGCTGCAGAGTATGGACTAGGGGGGATTGCGACTGGCCCAGCAATTGCATTGGGGGCTGTTCTGCCGTGGCTGTTGTCAACGCTAAGTGTGGATTTGGACATGATTGAGAAAAGGAGGGAGTGGGGAGGTAGAGAGGTGAGTGTGTGTGTGGAAAGGTATGACAGTGGTCGGTTTTCTGAATTTTTAAGGGTGTATACGGACGGGTCTAAGGCTGCAATCGGTGGTAGGGTGGGTGCGGGAGTGCAATGTCAGTTTGTGTAAAAGAGTGACAGATAATGTATCTGTGTATACGGCAGAGATGGTGGCTGTGATCGTTGGTCTGAGATGGGTGGAGGATGTGACACCAGGTAGGGTAGTGATCTGTTCAGACTTAGCGGCAGTGTTAAGTAGTGTGAAGAATGGTAGGTCGGATAGGGAGGATTTGTTGGGTGAGTTGATGGGAATATTGTTGGGGTTGGAGCGACGAGGGGTGGATGTGAGATTTTGCTGGGTTCCCTCGCATGTTGAAGTGGATGGTAATGTGGTGGCTGACTCGGTGGCCAAGAGTGCCACAAGAAGGGCTGAGGTAGACGTACGGGTAGCGTTGGGGCACAGGGAGGTCAAGTCGTTGATACGGGCTGCAGGGATTGAGGAGTGGGAGAGGCAGTGGGGTGCAGGTGGGAAGGGCAGGTTTTTCCATAATGTGCACAGGTCAGTGAAGGAGGAGATGGGAATGGTGGGGTGTAGGAGAGAGGAGGTGGTGTGGAGTAGGTTGAGGTATGGTCACTCAGGTTGAAATGACAAGTTGAGATTAGTGGCCAAACATGATACAGTTTTGTGTGAGGGGTGTATGATGTTGGAAATGGTGGAGCATGTGCTGTTTTTCTGTGAAAGGTATGATGTTGAGAGGGAGATATTTTATAGTAAGGTTAGGGAGGCTACATGGGCATGGGACCTGGTGGGGTTGCTTGGGGAGGGAAGGAGGTTGTACTAAAGGCTTTATTTATTATTCTTAGGACCACTGGGCTGTATATGAGGATATAGAAGAGAGGCTGTGACCGGCCCCACACTCCAGTGCAGTAGGTGGCGGTACATGCACCATTAGTTTTGATATTTAGGGCTACTTGTCACAGTTTCCCTTGTGTCTCAGTTTCTTGTTGGTTATCATTCCAATTTCCCCTTTGTCTGTATCTTTTTTCAGTATTATGGTTTCTTCTTGTATGGTGTTTTTATAGTGTTTATTCATAGTTCCCCAGTGTTTCCTTGTTTTGTGATTATTGATGCCTTCTAGTGTTTTCAGGTTTTATGTTCAGTTAATCTATACTTTCCAGCAGTACCTATAGCGTCCTTCATTGTGTGTGATTATCTAATTAGTGTGTGCACCTGTGGATCCATTACCTTGTCTAACCCAGCATATATACATCTGTGTTTGCCCTGTTAGTCTGTCAGTCATTGCTCCTGCACCCCATGTGGTGCCTTTTGTACCATTACCAGCGAGGTGCTTAAGTTCGTCCTATGGGTTACAAGTATTTACTTTGAGAGGTTTTGAGTGCACTATTTGCAAGTTTTGAGTAGTCAGTAGAGCTGGCAAAGATTGTTTGCTATTGTCTTGTTTTCAGCGTTTTTCCTTTTTGTGTTTCCTTTCATGCATCTTTGGATTTTTCAAATAAACTCCATCATCATTGAGAATACGCCTTTGCCTCCTGCTATTTCTTTAATTCACAACGTATCACTACTTACATACTACAACACAGTGTGTGTACCTAGGTTAGCTAAATGCAGTTTTTATTCAGAGTGTGAAGTACTATTCACACAAGTATGTGGTAATATTTCACCACTCTTAAAGGCGCAAAATGAACCTAGGTTTTCGATAACAGATTAGTAAAGAGTTTACCATTCTTTAAGATATGTTTTCTTGCTAATCGATAGTGCCCAGTTTTAGTGTGAACTAATAATTACGTTATAACGCTTGTTGTGAGGGCATGAATGACGTAAAAGAAATTCGCTATTTTATACCATTAACAAGGCTCAAAATATCACCACACTTCCACATTAGCATTATGAGTGTCCCTGCATTCTTAATTAACTTTTAAGTGTACAGACATTTTATTACAAAAATAGTTAAAAAGCCAGTACTGTTCCTGTATACAGCCAGGCGCCATTTTCGGAAAACGGACTCGACCAGTCAAACCACAAACTCTTTGCAATGTGAGCTGAACTGTAAGCAAATTGTGTTTGATTTTTGTTTTCATTGCCAGCTGTGAGTCTTGCTCATTGATTTGCATGAATGACCTCTTGCCATGGGAGATTTCAAAGTCACAATTCAGCTCACAGAGAACTCCATTTGTGGTTCGACTGAGTCTGTTCTGAAGATGGCACCTGGCTGTATACACGAACGGTGCTGTCTTTTAAAGCACATTTTTAAACTTGCCCTGTTTCAACGTAATGAGTCTAAACTAGACCAGGAGGTAAACACAGTGTAGGCAAAACAGATTGAGTTTGTCTTGCTACCATACAGTAGATTGCATAATTACTGGATATAACCATGTGTGACGTCACCCATTGGTTTGATAAGAACTGATTTGGGTCATCGAATTTGCCGTTACGGGCGCAGACATCTTGGTTATGGATGTGACGAATTTAGATGAGAGGGAAGATTAATCTATTTAGCTAACTGATATTAATTGGGATGCTAACGAAAACAGTATTAAAAGAAAATGTAAAACAAAATGTAACCTTACTTACCAACGTGATCTCTCAGAAATCCGTGATACTACCACGGATACTTAACTTCAAACTCCGTGGCAGTTCCACGGAATGGCTGAATATTCCGTGGAACTGCCACGGATCCACTTTGCATATATTCTGTTTTCTATACCAACGCGATGCAGACGTGTTGCAATTGCGAGTTCGAATCCATGCGGACACTTTGCATATATT
>JACXGM010027905.1:0-14284 GCA_016801145.1 Umbra pygmaea | reverse complement strand
GTTCATTAATACAGTAGTATAAGTATTCACAGGGAGTAGCAGTGTTCATTAATACAGTAGTATAAGTATTCACAGGGAGTAGCAGTGTTCATTAATACAGTAGTATAAGTATTCACAGGGAGTAGCAGTGTTCATTAATACAGTAGTATAAGTATTCACAGGGAGTAGCAGTATTCATTAATACAGTAGTATAAGTATTTACAGGGAGTAGCAGTGTTCCGTCCAGACTCTGTTGTGTGTCTCCAGCATGGTAGAGTGTAGAAGCAGTTGTTGGCTTTGCCCTAACCCAGTTTTAGTAACAGATCTGTCTCCTGTAATCATCAGACCTTCGTCCGGTGCTGTATCTTTCCATGTCCGGAGCCGGATACTCTGTGGCCAGCACTGCTGAGTGGAGCGGGGGTAGTTTACAGCCCTCACCACCACCCTCCTACACCCCTTCAACTCACACACCCCCACCGCACCCAGCCCACAGCGCACAGCCATTCACATCCCTGGGAAGGAGTCATGACATCACCCTTATCATCTGCTAGCTCATTGCATTGACAGGTGAAATATTCAGGAGGAAGCAGACGGAGAGTGTGAGTCAGAGGGAGAGAGAGATAAAGGGAGAGACATACAGTAGAGGGAGAGAGACACAGGAAGAGAGAATGGTAATAGCAAGATGGAATGTGTGATTTGTTTCTGTTTATACCACAACTGACATCTAACAGGCTTGACAAAAGTAATGAAAACTCAATTATAGACTTAATGACCAGATTCACAGCAACTCGTAGGGAAAACAAATATATCTGTGTAGTATCTGATCAGCCATATAGTTTATATATAGCCACATTCCAAAGGTCACTGTATATCCCTTTTGTTGCAGTGGTTAGCACTTCAAAAAAATCATGGTGGGTAGTAACACCTACATATGCATGCTGTGAGCGTGTCCATGTGTGAAAATTAACAGTGCACTTATACATTTCACGTACACATGACCTGCAAATGGGCCATGCACGTGCTGACTGTCAACATGAAAATGGACACAGACCAGTACTTCACACACGTTTGAATGTGCTTTGTTTTGTGTGTGAATGTGCCTCTGCGTTGTAGTTTATCATTTCGAAAAACCTACTAAGAGCTCAGAAACATTTCTGTGCTATTGTGTAAAGAGATGATAGACTGTAGATTATGTGTACAGCAAAATAAGAACACTGGCTTTTTACAAATTATTTTTAAAAAACAAATAACTTTAAAGATCTTCATTCTAAAGCGTTTAAACAAAGTTTTCCATGCATGTTTAATGAACCATAAACAATTAATGAAAATGCAACTGGAAAGGTCGTTAAGACACCAACAGTTTACATATGGTGGGCAATTAAGTGAGTTTGGTCTCACCAGGGGGTGATGGTCAGACTTGCATGTATCGTCAAAGGAATGAGGGTCTGTCATGGTCTGGGGCGGTGTGTCACTAACAGACTAAACTTGCAGGCAATCTCAATGCTGTGTGTTACAGGGACATCCTCCTCCCTCATGTGCTACCCTACCTGCAGGCTCATCCTGACATGACCCTCTAGCATGACAATGCCACCAGCCATACTGCTTGTTCTGTGTGTGATTTCCTGCAAGACAGGCATGTCAGTGTTCCACTATGGCCAGCGAAGAGCCCGGATCTCAAACCTATTGAGCACGTCTGGGACCTGTTGGATTGGAGAGTGAGGGAGGGCAGGCACACACAGAGACACAAAGTCACAGAGACACAAAGTCACAGAGACACAGAGTCACAGAGACACAAAGTCACAGAGACACAAAGTCACAGAGACACAAAGTCACAGAGACACAAAGACACAGAGACACAAAGTCACAGAGACACAAAGTCACAGAGACACAAAGTCACAGAGACACAAAGACACAGAGACACAAAGTCACAGAGACACAGAGACACAAAGTCACAGAGACACAAAGACACAAAGACACAGAGACACAAAGTCACAGAGACACAAAGTCACAGAGACACAAAGACACAGAGACACAAAGTCACAGAGACACAAAGTCACAGAGACACAAAGTCACAGAGACACAAAGTCACAGAGACACAAAGTCACAGAGACACAAAGTCACAGAGACACAGACAGCATACAACTGTATGCTTCCAAGGTGTGAATGTGGAATGAAGACAAGCGTGAAGGTTTTAAGCAAAAATAAACAGTATTTTAATCCGTAAAGACTTGTGAAAATAAACAAAGCCTCAAGGGGCAAGACAGAGATTATACTTCTCTAATTCAACAACAATTTAGAAAACCTGACATCCACACACTCAACCCTTTTTTGGCCCACCTACCTGACCGCAAGAAATTCAACAATAACCCACAACCGATAACATTCAAACCAACCTTAAATAGTCATAATAATTGATGAAAAAAAATCAGCTGTAGAGTGATTAAGGCAATCTATTGGACAACATAACCTATGTGACTAAATCATATGACCTGTAGAGCGGGAACATAAACAATTCACACCAGACAGAAACCAAAACAACAGCACATACAGGGGAGCAACGGAAATACAGGTAAGGTCCCAATAAGGGAGACCATTACACCAATCCTTTTCTTAAGATCAGTATTATCTGTTTCCTGAAGCTGGGTATGATCTGTTTTTTGGGTACTGAAACATGGAGATTGTAATGAAGCACTGTGCAATGCTTTGCTGTGTTTCCCAGTTGAACCAGACAAAATGAGTAACATCCTAATTTACCTTCCATGGGATTTAATCACTTACAGATACTGTTAAAGTTGGAAAGAGAAGAGCATGTCACATGGAGAGGTTAGACATGGCTGGGTTATTTTAGTGCTACTAATGTTGTCCTTCGATTTGCTATGAAGTTATTTATTGTTTTTGTGAGAGTGAACATGTCAATTGTCTGTTTTTTTATTCAAAATACATTTGACCAAAAGAACTACCACAAAGTGGTGTTTTTAAGTACACGGCTGAAAGACAAAAATAAACTGAATGGACGGGCTGAATTTGTATGAAACCCCTGTCAGACTCAAGTGATCGGTGGAAAATCCACCAAAATATGTTGTAAGATGACGTTCCAATATGCACCGTGAACAAAAATCCTTACCACCAGAAACCGTATCACCAAAACCCTTATCACCAGAGCCCATTTTACCAGAACACTTATCAATAGAACACGTTTCACTAGAACCTTTATCACCAAAACACTTCTCACCAGAACCATTATCAATAGAACCCTTATTGATAGAACCCTTATCAATAGAACCCTTATCACCAGAACATTTTTCACCAGAACATTTTTCACCTAAACACTTTTCACCAGAACCATTATAACCAGAACCCTTATCAACAGAACCCTTATCAACAGAACCCTTATCAACAGAACCCTTATCAACAGAACCCGTATCAACAGAACCCGTATCAACAGAACCTGTATCAACAGAACCCTTATCAACAGAACCCTTATCAACAGAACCCGTATCAACAGAACCCGTATCAACAGAACCCTTATCAACAGAACCCGTATTAACAGAACCCGTATCAACAGAACCCTTATCAACAGAACCCTTATCAACAGAACCCTTATCAACAGAACCCTTACAACAAGTAACATTTGGAGTAGGCCTATGCCCAAAAAAATACTAATACATTTCATTCTTAGCACCAAAGTACCTCCAATAACTCCAATTGTAATGTCAGTGTTTTGGCAGCAATATTAGGACCATTATGTTTTTTGCAGAATGAAATTGAAAACAATAAATCTGTCATCAATGTCGATAATGTTGACATTTTAGTTAATATGTTTGCACTAACGATCAGTATTTAATAAATTTGACAATGTCAGGGTAGCTTGATCGCTAACATTAGCTAACCACCATCTTATAGAGAAAAAACGGTTGACAATAACAATGCAGCATCTACAAAAGTTCAAATCTCTCACCCTTGATTTCAGTTGTCCCGTCCCTTCAAACATTTAGTTAGTCAGTGTTTTAACTGCACTGCAGAAGTACATCAAATGATTGCAATTTTTTAAAACATATTTAAAACAAACTGTCAAAATGAGGACCAGAATGGGTGTGTTTCACGTTTCCTATGGCCCAAACATTAGGTTTCCATAAAAAATGATATTGTGAGAGTTACTATTTAAATAAAATTAGATCAGTTGGATATACTGACATGTTGGTATCTGCTAGCTTACATTTGTATGTGTTCTGACGATATCAGCTGCATGTTGCTGCAACAAGATTTTCAGTCTACAACGTTATGTAAAATAAAACAAGGTGATGTGGAATGACCAAGCTAGTTTTGCGATTAATGTGATTAGCTAAAGCTAGCTAGCTGATCGGGCATTGTTAATTTGATTAATGTGATTAGCTAAAGCTAGCTAGCTGATCGGGCATTGTTAGCTGATTTACAGTAAGTGGCGTTAAATTATTTTCATGAGTAACATGGGTTTTACAAACAAGTAATTCAATCATGTCAGTACTGTCCAATACAATCCAATATTTTCTATTGTGTGCTACTGGTCAAAAGTACTGTGCTGTATGTTTTAGGGGACTTTTGCTGCCATTTAGTAAATAACAAACGGAGACAGCTCTCCATTACTTCACTAGATGACACATCACATGGATGAATAATACATAGAACTGGTGTGTTTATAGAACATCAACCTAGTGACAACCAAGGTGGATATTTGCAGTTACAGACATTACATGTATATGGACCTACTGTATGGTTAAGGCATTCTTGCCAGCACAGATCAATTTTGGTACAAGCTAGGATTAAATGGTATATAATTAGAAGCATTTTCAATGTTTACATTCATGTCCATGTTTATCTGGCAAACATCTGTATCTGTCTAGTTATCACATAATCGTTAATTATTATATTCAGTCAATGCATGGTGCTTAAAAATATATATTTTTATTAAAATAACAGATAAAATAAAATGAAAAGTTAAACATTAATAAAATAACAGTTCACCTAGGAGAGTACTGCAACAAATTAAACATCTATTACAATTACAGGAAATACTTAAAATAGCATGATAAAAACCACCTCAAGTAAAAGTAGTAAAAAGTTCCTTTAGATCTTTAGCTGATTTCTCTCCATGTCTCGTTCACATTAACTATTTCTCTTTCTTCCTCGTCCCCCTCTCACTCTTCAAGCAATAGAAAACAGAGCATAAATGTTTACCTTCACTCATATGAGTTCTGGTTGCTGTTTGTGGAGCTAACCTAGTACCGGTAGGTCAGCAACAGCAGTGCAATCCAGCAGACAGGATGAGCTACCGTGCCCCCTGCTTATCACTGGGACGCATGGAGTGGCAGTGTTGGGGCACACAAATTCCTCTACACCTCAAAATGTGCCTGGTGATCATATAAATGGAGCAGAGGGCAGGACAAAAAGACATCCATTATTTTAGCTTCTGCCTGGACCCTTTGTGAACAGCTCAGCCATTCAATGGGAGCGATCAACCAACCATAACAATCCATAATGGTTTTTCTGCCTCATCCACAAGTCTGGAAGCGTGCCTCCGCTCTGAGTTTCCCCTGCATAACGCCTCCCACCCCACCCCAGCATGTGATCAACCGGCGAGGATGCGGGGCCGTGCCCCTGAAAGAGAGAGCGGAAGACCCCGTGAAAGGAGAGGACGCAGCCACCGAGACAGAAGCATCCAAACAGCCTGTCCAATCACGCAAGAGCAGTGGCGCTGAGCAGAGCAGTCGACACATCTCCGGCCTGTCTACTTCTCGTCTACTGTATGTCATGTTACATGTTCTACATTTATTATATGTTTGCCACATCAGAGGCTTTTTCTGTTTAACACACTGAAAGACCTTGCCATGATAAAAGCCAGGCGAACCACGCCAGAGAAGGAAACTGATAAATGTGCATTTTCCGGACATGTTGTGCCTAATCATGCCACACTGCGGGTTTGTCTGGGAATTAAAGGCCCTTACACTCAAGCAAGGGTGTTCCAGTGTTTTGGTTCTGGGTTTAGCTTCAAGTGCCTCCAGCTTTCCTACCTTTTTGCTAATGACTCATGTGGGATTATCATCCATTTTTGGGAAAGGGGGGAAATCAAGCAGCCACGATCAAATTCCACAGCAACAGGAAGTGGGCAGGAGAAGGAAAGTAGCCAGACAAATTAGGAAACGAGAAAACAAAGTGTGTGGCAGCGTATCCCAATTAGGCCTGTTGCTCCCATTCGCCGGCAGGTACTGTAAGACAGGAAACCTGCAGGCTGAAAGTGAGGGACAGAATGAGAGACAGACAGAGGCTAAGTCCTAAATGGATTCCTCCACCCTCCACTCCACCCTCAGCCCTCGATTTGCACATTCACTTGCACCTCCGCCATTTGCAGAAGTGTTCCAAAGTTGATGGAGCGAAAATAATCAAGGTTGTAGGAACTAATATGACCCTCCGATACTCACTTCAAGCAAGTGTGCAAAGATGCAGCTGACGCTAACAAGTGGCTAAGGACGTAGACTCCCGTAATGCACCGGGGAAATTTTTAGCATGCACAAAAAATAAAATGTTAAATGGTTAATTATGGTAATTTAATCTTTAAAGATAGGAGGGATTTGAATAGTAGAATCAATTATTGTTTTGTGATTTAACAGTGGACCGTGAATTGCACTATTCAAGTCAGGAGTATGTACACTTCCCCATTTGATGCGTTCACCAAACCCATAGCAATCGTGGGGGAAGTCACCCTCGGAGTTTCGTCATCAACACGTGGCCATGGAGGGCACGTCGTAGGCTTAGGGGTTGTTTCGGGATTCACAGAGAAAGAGAGCGTGAACGCGCTCTCGTGCCCGTAGACGATTCTGAGAGGGGAACTGAGCACCAGGTGGCCCCGTCTCCCCTGCACCCCCCACCCCCTCGCCTGACAAAACAACACAATGAGGCTAATCGCTCAGAGTCCACTGGGGGACTCAAGTCAAGTGAGCCTCCTGCCTCGCAACCGGGTGAAAATACAGTGGAGCCCCGAGAGTGTGGGCCGAGCTCTAAGTGAAATGTTGGAGAGATCTTGTCGGACAGATCGGTTTTCGATGGGGACAGATATCGTGCACTCCTGGCAAAAATCTAATAGGTTTCCTGTTGCACAGGAAAGAGGTAAATCCAGGAAGTATACCAGCGATAATGTCTGTGTGTGTCAATGTCTCACTCACCTTTAATAAGAATAACTAACATTCTGTTGTGCTTCCGTTAACGGGACCCTTAAATTTAATCTCTGGGCGAATCTCCGAAAGAATGCTCTTTGCAAGTTTGTCTGCATTTAATTGTATATAGTTCATTTACATTTAGGAAAATAGGTTCCTGACTTGGCTCTCTCGGAAGGACCCAGTTAGTGCAGAGGAATGCTGCACTTGAAAAGTAGTTATGACTTAATGAGAACTCCACCTGTGGCAGAAAGACAAATGCTTCAAATCCATGATGTCCCTCAGGCGAATTAGGGCAATGTTAATCACCATGGCTTTCACACACAGTCTGGTCTGGGCCTTGCTCTGGGCTTCTTAACCGGGCAGCCAGACCAACATGCGTAAACACATGCAGGGATAGACAGACACACAAGGGCAGAAGGAAGGAGCATTTTTGTTTTGTAACTGTCCTTTGGTGTTGTCTCCCTAGCTTACAGCTGATTGGTTTCAGATGGACTATAATCGCAAAAGGTTGTGTTTATAAGATGGGCTGTCTTCATATTCAGACTTTGATCTGCTTTTCTGTACCTCTGTACTTCCTGTCATTTCCTGGTAGCCAGAGTTCACGTTATCAACTCCAAACAAACACATGGATTTGGTTTTCTGGTGCTGTTCCACAAAGGGATACATGAGTTCTCCAGACTTGGCGGCTTACTGGCGATGAGTTTGTGTTCTTCCTTCTCCCACTCCCAAAGGATCCTCTCCCTCTCTGGCTCTCGTGTTGACCCCCCATCCCTCGCTTCCTCCCTCTCGTACTCTCTCCTCGTGCTCTCTGTCTTCCATCTTTCTCCTCTAGTCACTGACGTGAAGGACGCCAGGCCTCTGGAGATAATGTCCCTGTGGAAGAAATGCTCTTTGCTCCTTTTTTCATAACATATAATTTATGTCTGACAGTCCTGTCTGAGACAAATGGCTGCCATATGGAGAAAGGAAAAACTCTCAGTCCCTTCATTTTCCCTGTTGTGTTTTCAGTTTTTGAAATTTCAATCACTTTTTGGAGCGTGGCTTTGGTGCATTCTTTTCTCCAGAGGATTTACCTCTGGCTCCCTGGGGGTGTATGTGAAGTGTACAGCTCCAAGGTGTTAAATGACATATAGAGGAGAGCAGATTAAGGACAGAACTTGAGTATAAGACACACGTCAAATGTGTTATCTTGCTGTATCAGAATGGAATAACTATTTTCTCTTATTGCTTGTTTTTCCAGTTTTTTTACCATGTAAGTAGGATAAGAACATATTGTCTGAGAGCGAATAGGGTTAACTGTTGTTGCTCAGTGACAACAGATTCTTCCCACCTTTCCAGCTTGGGGATTGGAACCAGTCACATGCAGTTTACTGACCCACCACTCTATCCTACTATACTCTTAAAAAAAGAGTCCAAAATGGGTTATATTTCTTAGAATAACTCTTTTTGGTTCCAGGAAGAATACTTTTTGGTGAGTAGAAAGGGTTCTGTATGTATACGGAGAAAAATTAAGAACACTTTTTGTATTCATTTTGTAACATTGTACAATAACTTTCATTTTAACAAACTGCTAAACTATGATATCTAGAGAACAGCTGTTAAGCTGTAATCAGTCTACTTTCCTTATTATATTCCTTCTGCCAGTCTTGATGTTCTATATGTCATCTGCCTTACAGTATTTAGATTTTTATGCTTTTATTCTAATCAGTAACTACACCTCTGCCGACCCCACGGTAAGTAAACCCAGACCTGCCAGTACTTTTAGGTAGACATGATACTGTGCGCATGTGTCATATATCTCCCACCCAGCAAAGGTTTCAACGTCTTCACCTGATGTTAATACAGCGGGATGATTGACAGGCCTGCCCAGAGTGGCTTTACATACCACCCCACCTTCCACCAAAAAGACGAAGGGGTAAGTGACCTGTGGCGTGACCGTCGCAGCATCTTCCCTGCATCCTTCACATTTCTTCCTCCTTTCCAGTATGAAACGTCTCGTATGTTTTTGCTCGGCCTCGGGGAGCAGCTGTTGGGCTAACTAATCCCCCCTCCACCCCAGCCCCCCTCCCCCCCGCCGCCGCTCCTTGAATCTCACTGCCTTCCTTCCTTCCTCCATTTCTCCTCTAATAGCTCCCTTGTTCCTTCTGGACAAAACTGGCCCTTTGTGGCTGCTCTCAGAGCAACATTAAAAACAGGAATAGGGAAATTGTAAACAGGAGGCTTTTGGCCTACAGGCCAAGGCATACACTAGGGCTCAGAGGGCTACTTCATGCTAAGCAGAGAAACAGACCTTTGTTGCTAAGGGGATTAGGGGTTGAGGGATTTCTTTCGGAGGCACAGTGAGTGAAGGCATTCAGCCAGCCTGAAGTGGAGTCTCTGTAAAGAGATACCTGCATTATATATCTCTGAGCTGAAATAACACTGTCCTGTTTATACAGAGGCAGGGGTGACGTGATATTGTTTCAAACTGGACCTGGATCCACGGACACCCAAGCCAACAGGCTGGAATGCATGGCCATCGAGACGTCCCAAGTGACATGCTATTCATTGAGTGGTTCACCACATTTGAGGGCCCTGGTCATGAAGTTACACACTACCTAGTGAATAGGGTTTTGTTTTGGGGATGCTGTCCTCGTCTTCAGCTGGCTAATGGATTGGTCTGTAGCTATCATCTATGGCCTATTCAGCAACACGTGGTGATATGTGTAGGAACGTTGTGCATGCTCTAATATCACTGTGTAGGAACGTTGTGCATGCTCTAATATCACTGTGTAGGAACGTTGTGCATGCTCTAATATCACTGTGTAGGAACGTTGTGCATGCTCTAATATCACTGTGTAGGAACGTTGTGCATGCTCTAATATCACTGTGTAGGAACGTTGTGCATGCTCTAATATCACTCTGTAGGAATGTTGTACATGCTCTAATATCACTGTGTAAGAACGTTGTGCATGCTCTAATATCTCTAGAGCTCCAGTCTAATGATTGAATCCATTAGTATGGACCTCATTGGACCATGAGAAATTATACTAATGTGAATGGAATTATTGAACAGATCTATAGTTATCCGTGTGATGTTTTTTGCTAAGCTTCCAGAGCTTTAGCGTGTGTGACTCTAACATACTAGTCATAACCAACAAGAACAGAGAGGTGTCATCCTCATTAGATAACAAGTATTTCTTTAGAATGTCAAAGATTATAACAAACAGGCACTGAGTAACTTTAGACACTATTCTAACTTTCTTTCAAAATGGAGAGGGTTTATGGCAGAAATAAATTGGTGCACTGTAAACCTGAATAGTAAGCAGAACTCCAAAAAATTAAGTTAACTCATTACTTCAAAAGTTTTGAATTCATGAAGTAATTCAATTGAGTTCAGAATACTTAAAACACCTTCAAACACTGTATGTGACTTGAACAATGTTTTTCAATTTTTTTTTAGTTCATGAAACTTAAACATTTCAAGTTAGTATAAGAATATGTGCAGCTTTACGAACAAAAGACTGTCCATAATAGATTTACAGTGACTTGAAACTGCTTTCCCTTAATCAGTGTAATGTTTTTTAGAGTTTCTTTTTGTACATTTTGTTTGGAAATGTTGTCAAAACAGTTAAATGATGGCAGGGCAGGACACAGTGAATGTTAATATCATGAACTCAACATTTTTGCAGTAATCAGTTACCTTAATTTTTTTTTAGTTCTGCTTACATTCCGGTTTACAGTGTGGAAAAAAGTAATGAGTATTGCCGTAGCTATGGATAGATCCAGGCTTTACAGGAAGGTGGTCTTGCAGGCACATTCTGTCTTGTTGACGTCTTTACCTGTTATGTAATATCTTCAGGGCCTCCTTTGTTGTCTGGGGTGTCGTCAAACATCTGCACTAGTTTCTCTGCAGTTCTGGCTGCTAGTCTCTCCTGTCCGTATATAGAGTGGAAGGATGTGGCCTCCATCTGATTCTTAATTAGCCTGCCATTAAGCCTCGGAACAGAGAGCAGGAACTAACCAGAGACAGACCCTGCCAAGCGTGATGCCTTATCACGGACCTGCTTCTTCTGGAACGTTGAAGCCAACACAAAACTATTCTTCAGGAATATATTTCCATATTTCTTTCTTCGAGGAGCTTTACCTCAGGCCCAAACGACTTCAGATAATCTGGACACCCATACGGGGGACAACGTGGTGAATAACAACCTGGTGTTTTTTTAGATTTACTGCACAGGGAAACACAAAGTGTGGCAGGTTAGGCCAGGCCTTTCATGAGAGATATCGAATACCTCTTAGGCTCCCCATGATTGTGAACTTTCCATCCTCTAGCTGTCTGTTTGTGTGCTTTGAACTCTCAACTGTTCTTTGAAGGAAAGTCATAAAAAGCCCCTTTATACAGGCGTAGCCGTCCTCTTTGATGGGTTTGTCACTTTGTACAATGCTGTGAACCTTCCTTCCTGTGCAGTGAGAGACAGACCTCCGCGTCTGGCACAGTCAACCAACCGGCCCAGAGCCACAGAAACAGAACAAAACCCCAGGAACTCACTGCATATTCTGGGTTAATGTCAGCACTACCAGCACATGCGGTCAGAACTGGACCGTGTGTTCTGGTCGCTCACTGTAAATTACACGTCTTCTGTCTCCCCTCACCTGCTTTCTATCCATTTCCACTCGTTTTAATTACGGCTCCTCCATTTTACTGATCTTACTCCCTCTGTTGTTTTTTCTTGCTCTAGAGCAAGATTGTTGTTAGTTCCTGAAGGAACATGTCATATCTTGCACTTGTTGACATTACTGGAACAGAATGTCCAAGAGATGTGTTCTTCCCATTCTTCCCCCATCCGGTCAGCTGTCCAGTCTGTGCTATAAAGACTTCCACGTGTTCTGTGGTTGCCATAGCACCACAAGGCAGCCTAAGCTGAGAGCACTGTACATTTTGTTTTGGGTTGGTAACTTTAATTTCATTTGAGTAACTAAATGTGAGCTATATTGTATCATGTACAAATCTTTGATACAGAGTTAAACAATACATTTTTCAATGTTTTAGGGAGTTACTTGATAATGTAGCTAAAACTAACAACATTGCCATACAAACAGTTGCAGATGACTAAATTGATTCAAAAAGTTCATGATTGGATGATGGAAACAACATGTTTTGTCATGAATGTGATTAGAAAATGTGTTTTCTTGAAATCGTCAGAACTATTCATGTTTTCTGATAAAACGCGGTTTGTTTGTTTCCAATGGGGGTTGAGTACAGAAATGTATGCACTCACTATCTAAAGGTAGCTCTTTCAGCAAAAACACTCTCCTCAATGTCTCCTTACTGGCTCTATGAAAATAACATGTTTATAAAATGTACATGTTATGTTAATAACATAATGAAGACAAAGCATGGATTGGGACCAGACATTTTGCATGTCATTTGGCATGTATCACTCCATACATTTCCACCTCTTATGGAGACGTCCATTACAACTGACCACAATCAAAAGGAGTTCATTATTCTGAATGTCAAATAACGTATTTACAACATGATAATGCTGACTATTATGCCTGGCTTTAAGGGCATCCTGTGTTGTCTTCATTCTATCTATTAATGCAATAGATAACAATAGGAATCCTGCTTTTTTAGACAGTAGAGTCGCACCGACGAGATGTTAGTTGGATTTGTGTGTTGTCGCCCTATAGCTGATGTGTGCTGAATATTTTGGGGCAAGTTAATCACTGTGAGTCACCAAGGTGGGTGCTAAACCCTGGTGGGCGATAAGGTGAGGCATCTTTCCCTTTGTCTATATTATCCATATGATTCTAATGAATTGAACCTTTTGGTTCAGGGGAAATAAATCTATCTGCATACTGGATATTGTTTATTTATTTACTTAGGACAGTGCACATTAACTAACAGTCGTATACTTCTGTACAGACTGTCAATGAGCCAGATTATAGCATAGATGCTAATTTCCATCTGTAGTCCCAAACCTAACCTGCATGTTTTTTGATCTCATCAACATTTACATAATTTGGTATTACCTCTAACATTCTACCAACTATTGACTTCATTTGTCAACTTCAACCAGTTTGGCCACAAAATATTTACAAGAAAATTATTACCAGAGTAAAAAAAGCATGCAATAACAGAAGGGTATGTTTTTCCACTACAGATTGTTTACATCAACGTAAAGTTTACTATTATCATGCACAGTCAGGTCCAAATATAGTTGGACAGTGACACAAATGTCATCATTTTGGCTCTGTATGCCACCACAATGGATTTGAAAAGAAAAGTGTAGACTTTCATCCTTTTTTTTAAGTGTTTTGTCTAAATTATTGAATGAACCGTGTAGCAATTAAAGGCATTTTTATACATAGCCTCCAATTTTAGTGGCTCAAATAATTGTAAAAACAGATTATCATTAATTGAATTGTGAGGTTTTAATACTTGGTTGCAAATATTTTGCATTCCATGACTGTCTGAAATCTGGAAACAATAGACATCTCCAGATGCTGGGTTTCTTCCCTTGTGATGCTCTGCCAGGCCTTTAACTTAGCTGTCTTCAGTTCTAGGCTGTTCTTGAGGAATTTAGCATTCAGTTTTGCCTTCAACAAGTAAAATGCATGCTTAATTAATTGGATTCACATCAGGTGATTGACTTGGCAATTACAGAACATTCCACTTCTTTGCCTTAAAAACATTATTGGGATCCTTATGCAGTATGCTTCGGGTCATTGTCCATTTGCACTGTGAAGTGCCATCCAATGAGATTTGTAGTATTTGGCTGAATCGGAGAAGATAATATAGCCTTAAACACCTGTGAAGGCAAACTTCACAGATAAGATGGTATCCTTTAGATCATCAGCAGATTATTCCCTTCTCCATTCCCTTCCAATCATTCTGGGAGAAATTGATCTTTGTCTCATCTATCCATAGAATTTTGGGTTACACTTTATTTGGAGAGTCTGACATTCCATCTGTATGTGCTCTACAGATAGTTTGTTGATGATATGACTATCAACAAACTATCAACAAACCATCTGTTGATAAGCAACTAATTGTGTATTTTAAGGGTAGGGGTAAGTTTAGAATATGTTTTAGGGTAATGGTTAAGGTTAGGTTTAACATAAGGGGA
>JACXGM010027904.1:0-14284 GCA_016801145.1 Umbra pygmaea | reverse complement strand
CAACACATTCAGCACCTTACCTTGGGACAGCGCCTTGTAACGTCGCACTTAAGAGGCAGCTTAAGTGCGACGTGATAAGAAGATTCTAAGGGAGACTTCGGGGAACACACTTACGAACGTAAACAACTTCTGTAAGATATATCTTTTAGAGTCTTCTTAGCGGGCTAAGAGTGAACGTTATCGGGGAACCGGGCCCAAGACACTCAAAAGTTATTTCAAGGGTGCAACACATACGGACAAAATGTTTCCTGAAACAAAGAGGAAATGTTTCATGAAATGTGCAATATTCTAGTTTGGTCTGTAGATTCTCCCTTGATGATTCTTCACCACCACTCTTAATTGTAGGTCTAGATCTCTCCTGTTACACTCTCAATTGTAGGTCTAGTTCTCTCCTGTTACACTAACAAAGTTGGAAAAGTGCCAACAATGATGACAATGTCGATTAAGATGTGAGCAAAGGATCAAATATAGTTATATTAATCAGATTTTTTGAAGAAGAATTAAAAATAGAGTAGCTAGCCATTTATGTATAATTGAATTTTCTATGTATTCGGGTTAAAGAAAAGAAATACTCCAACCTGCTAGTGTACTACTGTGAAAAGATATAGAAATACTACAACCTGCAAGTGTACTACTGTGAAAACATATAGAAATACTACAACCTGCTAGTGTACTACTGTGAAAACATTAAGAAATACTACAACCTGCTAGTGTACTATTGTGAAAACATATAGCTATGTGGAGTTACACGTCTCTGCCTTATGTTCGTCTCTGTCTTAACGTTTCATCCTCCATGCTCACCACCTCCCTCTTCAAGTGAGCAGCTCCATGATGTCGGGGGGGCATGGTGAGGGCCTGCTCCAGATCGCCTCTCCCCAGGGATTGCCCCAGACCCCGCCCCCTACTACCCCCACACATGGCCCACCTCCCCAGCCTCTGCCCCCTCACAGCCAGACTGACTACAGCGGCAGCTCCAAAAACACACAGACGCAGCGCTCCTACCACAGTGAGTCACGGACCAGGGTGGGTAAAATGGTGCCTGTCCCATGATGTCTATTTCAACTCGGTCCGTTCTCTTTCTTCACAATCATCCAGCGACCTGGACAGGCACCAGCACCGCCTCCTACACCCCTGTAGGGCCACAGCAGAATGGGCGGGGCCACCAGCTACCACCGCTGCACCACCCCAACCACTTCTGTAGGTCAATCGCCTGTCAATACATTTCAGAAAAGGCTATTAGTGGTACTATACATACAAGTATATAATACTGTAGTGTTGTCATGCTTATATGCTATTTAATTTCTCTTTCAAGGGTCTCAACACCACAGTGCACCTGCCTTTACCCAGCCAGTGTCCAATCATCCAGGTACACATGTCACGGGTCACGCACGGATCAGACCTACCCTCACTAATATACCCTACTATTTCTGACAGTATTTTATGTGTGCTGGGTTGTCAGGTCCAGAGTTCTGGTGCTCCATCTCCTACTTTGAAATGGATGTCCAGGTAGGGGAGATGTTTAAGGTCCTGGCGAATTGCCCCGTGGTCACAGTGGACGGATACGTGGATCCGTCGGGGGGTGACCGCTTCTGTCTTGGCCAGCTCAGCAACGTGCACCGCACTGACTCCAGTGAGAGAGCAAGGTGTCTATCCAACCCTGACCTAATCAACACATTACTGTGTTGCCATGATCTACTTGGTCCATGGCTATTGTCTGTTTCTTAACCGGTGTCTACTGCCCTCTGGTTGCCAGGTTGCACATTGGGAAAGGGGTGCAGTTGGAGTGTCGCGGCGAGGGCGACGTGTGGATGCGTTGCCTAAGTGACCACGCGGTGTTCGTACAGAGCTACTACCTGGACCGAGAGGCAGGGCGAGCCCCTGGAGACGCCGTCCACAAGATCTACCCCGGGGCCTACATCAAGGTGTTCCACCTGCGTCGGTGCCACCGTCAGATGCAGCAGCAGGCGGCCACAGCCCAGGCGGCAGCGGCGGCCCAGGCGGCAGCAGTGGCTGGCAACATCCCAGGGCCAAGCAGCGTGGGAGGCATCGCCCCTGCAGTCAGTGAGTGACACGCCGTCTGCCATTATCAGGTGGCAGAAGTAAAAGTAAAAGTACTTGGCTGGGTTCACCCAATTTGGGAAGTCTCTAAATAAAACCCAAATTACCAGGTAATGGGAGTTTATCGCTACCTATACACAACAATTAATCATTGTTTTACTCCTTGTATTAAGTTCAAAGATCACTGATTATTTATAAACTCTCTTTACCAGTGATTTTAGTGTCTATTTGGAACTTCCTCAGCAGCGCCACAAAAAATTATTTTACTTGTACTTCTGCCACCTCTGGCCGTTATTCAGCTGTCCGTTTCCCGCAGTCACCCGGTGAACGTCTCTTCTCTCAGGCCTGTCAGCGGCAGCGGGGATCGGTGTGGACGACCTGCGGCGGCTTTGCATCCTGCGGCTGAGCTTCGTGAAGGGTTGGGGGCCTGACTACCCCCGGCACAGCATCAAGGAGACCCCCTGCTGGGTTGAGGTTCACCTGCATCGTGCCCTTCAGCTGCTGGATGAAGTGCTTCACACCATGCCCCTGGCAGACCCAGGAGGACACATAAACTAAGCACTGCTAGTGTGTTCATGTGCCTTTCTGGATTAAGAGTACAATTACAGACCAGAGATTGCTCAAAATTGTGTGTGTGTATGTGAGAGAGATACTTGTATCTCTAAGTTTTAAAGGTTTCAATGATAACTGCCCATCATGAAACCTACAGCAGACATTTTGCATTTTAGAAAAGATACCTGCCTTCTTTCTGCCTAATGACAAGAATACAAGCAAACTAGAAACTTCTATCAATTCTCTTTGGAAAACGTTTATGGAAAGCTATTTTCATGTTTTTTATATATTTTTCCAGTTTCAACAACTTATTTTTCCTCATGCTGTTCAGGCTGCATTTTGTACTTGCTAAACAGCCACTGTGTTCACAGAAACCTTACCAGGAGACTGGGACTTGCACCAATGGTATCAATGCTTTCTGTAGTAGTGGGTGTGGCCATAAGGGATAGAACTGTTTCACTGCAATGGACAGTTGGGCACATTAATGCACTATGCTTTACAAAAGTCTACTTTAAACATTGTTGGACCAAAGCCTTGCTTACTGGGTAACAGATTTAGACAAGTATATAGTATCTTTAAAATCATTCTCTATTTTAACTGCCCTTAAGTATAGTCTGTTTGCTCTTAAAATGAAAAAATAAAATAGTCACTGCAATCTCATCAACATGTTCTACACCTGGGCCTCTGTGTGGCACAGGGGTCTAAGTCATTGCTTCAAAGCACAACAACGGCACAGTGGTCTGGGATCATATACTGGTTGCAGCAGTCTGACAATGCTCGGGGTCCACCAAACTGGTACAGTGCTGCTCTGGGTGGATGGGTGGAAAGTTGGAGATGATTGCCTCTGTAGCGACTCCTTGTGTGTAGGTCAGGTGTCTGTGAATTCAGTCATGGTTGTATAGTTGATGAAGTTGTCGCCTCTCATGTGTGTATCGAAGATAAGAATCGGAACAGCTTGGCGACACGTGCTTGGAGGAAGCGTGATCAATCTATGACCACCTCTTTCAGGAGAAAAATAGGCTTCAAAAAGCATTTTATGCAGTAGTCTTTTTACCTGCATAACTCAATGATAATTAGGTACCAAACAAAAAAGTTTAAATCAAGAATGTCATTGAACATGTGTTTTTACTAAATATTTGAAACAGTATTTCTCCCCTCATGTAGAAAATACAAGAGATCACTGCCTGCTAAATGTGCCTATCATTGCCAAAGAGATGTATAGTATTTACTGCGACTAGTCAGAGCACCATGCTAAGACAGGGTTTCCCAAACCTCTCCTCAGGCCCACCCAGACAAGCAGTGATTTTGATTTGACCCTGGAATGGCACACCTGATTCAGTTAATCAAATCTTCATGTGTAGTTGACTAATTGAATTAGGTGTATTCGTTTATGTTTAAAACAAAAACATTCACATGTCTGTTGGGCCCGAGGAAAGGTTTGGAAAACCCTGCTGTAAGACATGCTTTTATTGACTCATTGGTCTGGTAGGACACCTAGTGAATGTTCTGGGTACTACAAGCAGTTGCAGTCCATTACTGTTGGTTTGTAAAACAAACATTGTTTTTATATATTTATTTATATGCAATGTGGGACACTTTAAATTACACATGAGGTCATGTGCTTCTCCTCAAGCTTCTATGGATAATCATGTGAGGATAAACAATGAACAAATTACAAAATGTATATAATATCAAATTATTTATTATGTATTTTCTCTGTGCCTATAGTGCAAGCAAACTATTACTGTACATCAGTGCATTAGTAGCAATCAATGATTTTAAAGTATATACAGGAGCTTGTGTCTCTATTTTGCATACTTGTCAGCACAATTTATTATTGAGTTAAAATAAAATGGCAATTTTGGATTTTTCCAAAACAGTCTTTTAAAGGTTATTTTTTGTGTTTTGTTTTAATGTAACACAATTCCTTGCCAAGTACTGTATGTGGGTTTTAACTATTCCAAAGTTTCCTAAGAATTAAACTGTTTTTATAAGACTGCTACAGTATATTGTCTGAAGTGTGTCACATTCCATCACATCCAACATTCATTAGTCATTAGCACACTGTACTATCATTAGTATCATTACTATCACTGTACTAACACTATGTACTATTTATTCTACCATTACTTCCTGCTATTTTACCAGGTAGGTTGACTGAGAACATATTCTCATTTGCAGCAATGGCCTGGCCTGAGAAGTGAGGGAGAGGGAATGCATGAACCAATTAAAAGCTGCGGATGATTAGGCTGCCATGATATAAGGGCCAGATTAGATATTTTTCTAAGACACCTGGGTTAACACCCTTACTGTGATGAAATGTGCAATTGGGTGACCACAGAGAGTCAGGACCACTGCCATGGGAAAATGGGATTGGATCTTCAGACCAGAGAGAGTAGTGCCCCCTACTGGCCCTCCAACACCATGTCCAAGCTCATTTGGTCTCCCATTCAGGGACACACCAACAGTGGTGCTGGCCTAACTATAACCTAACTATTGACACAGTCATTAGACTTGCTGCCAAAATGCTCCTCAACATGTTAGATGTAATCTACCAAACTGCTATATTATCCAAATGCTTAAAAGCTTCTTCAGTAACCTGTATTCTAGTAGATTAACCATGGTCACTCCACATCCTATTTCCCTGTGATCGATGCATTGTTCAGCTTGGCATTTCCATCACAGCTGGACATTTTTAGAACCAAATACACAGCAGTTGCACCTGCTGAATCCCTGAAACGAAGGTGTCCCAATTTATTTATTCTATTTTCATGTGAAATCTTTCTATTCCTTGTATATTGGATTAAGTTGTTGTTGTTTTTTACAAATACTTATGCTGTGTTTTTTGCCGTTTCTTGCAATTCAACCAGAACGTATTTGAAAACGGAATTATTTTTCAATTGACTTAACCTGGTACAACCTCTGAATAAAAAAGTACACGCTGACGTCACACCTAGGCGTGTCTACACACTCTTGAATGTGAGTTCGAGAGTACCAGGCTGGAGCGCCACGCAGCATCCGCATCTGAAGGAGAGCATCATTGAGTTTTGCGGATAGACAGCAAATAGACAATCTGAAAAAAGGAAAAAATATTCCTTAACCTGCTAGTTCATTTACCGGATTATTTCCCCAATTCCCTATGGATATAAAATAGGGACAAACTATCGTTATCATCTTTTACCATTTTTGTCAGGTTGGCCAGGAAAAGATCCTGCGCTAATTCTCAAAATGGCTGAGATCACAGAATTACGACCTGAATATGGTAGGTAGCAGAGCTTTTTCATTTGTGTCCTCACAAGTGTTCGCCTATGATTTACATTTCCATTAAGTACAATGTAAAAAATACCCATGTGTTTTAATAGATAATGACACTGTTTTCAAATTTCCTGTTTTCCCACTATTATAAACGATTGCCAAATGCCTACTGGATGTTCATTCCATGGCCTATAAATGGCATCGAATGTCATTTGGATATAACGGTAATGCGTTACACACATATCTGGTAAATATAGATATAAAGTATAATTACATAATTTTAATGAAACTATTTGATTTTGTGGCTTAATAATTTGGCCAAGTACCATAATAAACCGGCAATAAATTTTAGGGCCTTTTTTAAGTACTGCGGTCCATTACTTCTCCCAATGGCTTTCATGCGCGTAGATGGGGTGGGTAGTGATGACGTGATGTCTATTATTCCCGGATAAGCTTAGCCAGCTCCTGCTCCTTTGTTTTTGTTGAAGTATACTTCCTTAAGATTGTCAATATGAAGAACTGTCAATTTAATAAGTCCTCGATTTTTTTAGTAAGATTATTATAACTAGTTGTGTAGCACCACGTTGCCAACTTAAGAAGTGCTGTGATACATGAGGTGTTGGTGGATATATATGGCAGGACCTGCAGTAAGCAAGAGACATGTAGAGAACACTAGTGAGGGACATTAACGATAGGACAGCCCAAGTGTAACAAAACATTTGAATCGTTTTAAATAAAATAAAAATAAAATTCAAACGAAAGTCTAAGAATGCATCAGCACCTTCTGAAGTTGAATATTTTCCATGCACAAGAGAATGCTTGGTTGCACTCTCATATTTACACTTGCTATTAATAATCCATCAAGTGCAATCTAAACCTTGAATGAATTATAGACCTAATTATTTATTACCAACAAGCAGCTGGCCTTTTGCCCCAAACAGGCTCAAGAGATATTGTAATGCTAAGGCCTGAGTGTAAGCTATAACAAATGTAATGTTGGCCCTGAGCCGGCTGGTTGCAGAGCAAGGCAGCATGGCAGCTACAGGACAAGACAGCATGCTTTGGGTGTAGATACGGTATGTGCACTTCAGACCGGCAGACTCTTGAAAAACAGTGTTTCTCCAACCATCATTCAGACAATGTAGGTCAATCATCAAGGATTAGGACACATCTGCTCCAAATCACAATCTGTTTTCTACAAATCTACAGAATCTTAGGCGTGTGCAAGAAGACACTTGCCAGGGTAGACAGACGGCAGTGCTCCATGGTCACTCAGTCATCACTGATTCCTAGGGTGAGCCGATGATGGTATTATGCTGTACCACCCGGTTATCCTCACAGTTCTTGCTCAACCAGGACAATTTTGCCGGCATATAAGCGCTAGAAGAGAATGTTCCCGTGTCAACAGCCATGATTAAGTTCACTGGCACCCAGCAAATCACAAGGAGTCGACGGTGTCTGATGAGACAAGGCAGCCTTTGCTGATATCCACCCGTCCACCACTGGTAGCCCTGAACCTGGCTGTACTAAAAAAATACTATGGTTTGGTCTGTAATTGATGGTTAGATTTAACTATACAGGGAATATTTCAAAACTAATAATGGTTTGCAAGTCCACCTCAGATTGTTTTCCTGATTAAAATTTGTCAATACAGCCCTCAACCCCCCCTGGTGTGTTTCCAGGGCAACGGGCTCAGCTGTCACTAAGCTCCTTCCAAACGCTGACATCATCCTCATGGTATCCCTACACACAATATGCCAGTGAACAAAAACAGGAAGGAAGGGAGGTCTTAGCCTCCCATATTACGGATGGAATTATGATTACTTGAGACCAAAACAGTTAGAAAAGGATAGGTAAAAATATATTTCATCTAAATATTTTTAGTTACTATAATGTAGGAGACAGAGTGGGGCCAGTGCACATAGGAAACTGTTCACTGTGGTGGGAAGAAAGGCAACAATGCTTCTCTATTCAGGGGCTCGGCCAAACAAAGGACTCTTTCCTTAGTGGCCAGTGGGCCTGCTGCAGAGAGCACCATAGGAGCTGTCCACTGGGTCCCAGTACAGCTGGGATCAGCACAGTTAGTTCTCCCATGGTTCTCCACACAGCCACAGTCTCTCAGACCAGCAGTAATACACACTGATGCCAGGTTACCGGCTCTCAGAGAAAACACGCCTTATTCTGGTGTCCTTAGCAACCCTGGAACAGTGTCTCTCTGCTAGCTAGGCACCCTCTCCCTGGGACCAATTATGGGAGGAAAATGACTAATTACTAATAAAACAGGACATGTGTGTGATGGACTGTGACACAGTCGCTGTGTCTGTGTGTTTACGTGTGTGGGCCTGCTTTTCATGTAGTGTTTTACCTTCCAGAGTGGGAAGCGCTATTGCAGTGGCCGTGTGTCTTTGGGGTGTAAATAGCTTCCATGTTGCTTGGTGTCTCTCTGTCCCACCTCGTCCTCTTTGAATCTATAGTAAAAAACGATGTACTCACAGACTGACTGTGTTCTGGTCCTATACCTGGAACATGATGGGCCCACTGGAGGTGAACCATAATATCCTGAATATAATTTCCAAACTGGTTTTAGACCCATGTCCTAATGAAATGTAACTGACAGCTCTGCTGACTGACCCAGTAGGTCCAACAGCAGACATCTGGACTGGTAGAAGGCCTCACCCCGTCTATGTTCTCCACTCTTGTTACAGGCATGTCACCAGTTCTGGCAGGTTTTATTGGCGCAGGGGCCCTTGTGGTTGCCGTGGTGATCCTGGTCCTCCTGTGGTCCTTCTGCCAGCGTCGCCACATCAGGGTCATGGGGCGCTACAAGCTCCATGGCGACCAGTACTGTGACTCGGCTGAAGACCCACCCTACAAGTTCATCCATATGCTGAAAGGCATCAGTATTTACCCAGAATCCCTCAGCAGCAGTAAGAGAATCGTCCGCATGGCACGGCGCGCCGGGTGGCAGGGAGAGCGGGGGCGGGAGAGAGGTGGCAGTCGCGGAATGGTTCTGGTGGATGCGGAGAACAACATTCTGGATGCTGCCACACACCTCCAGATGAGTCACCTGGTGCCCCCTGACTGTCAGACCAACGCAGAGCGAGCCCTGCCCGTCACAGCCGACTACAGCTCCCTGGACAGCTCTGCTAGTAACAGCGAGAACAGTAGCAAGACCGTTTCACCTTTCACCCCTGTGTCCTCCGACCCCGAATCAGAGCCTGAAGCCAGCCTGGGCGCTCTAAGCCTGGCTGTTGACTACAACTTCCCCAAGAAGGCCTTGGTGGTAACCATTGTTGGAGCCCACGGCCTGCCAGCAGTGGACGAGCAGGGCAACAGCTCCGACCCGTATGTGAAGATGACCATACTACCTGAGAAGAAGCACCGCGTGAAGACCAGGGTTCTGAGGAGAACACTGGAGCCCATTTTTGATGAGACCTTCACCTTCTACGGGGTGGCCTACAGCTCGCTGCCAGAGCTCACCCTGCACCTCCTGGTTCTCAGCTTCGACCGCTTCGCACGGGACGATGTGATCGGAGAGGTGATGGTTCCTCTGGCGGGTTTGGAGCCCAGTACAGGGCGGGTCCACATCACCCAGCAGATCAGCAAGAGGAACATGCAGGTGAGAAGGGTACGCCTCTGCTAACAACCAGCTAATGGTTGCTAATTATAGAGCTTGTACATTTAAATACAATCAAAACAACATCTAAACTGTTTGATTAGACATTGAAAATACAATAAAAAACATTTCTCCCATTTTTTCACTGTAGGATGTCTAGCTCAAGTGCAGACAAAATGCATTTGCTAACTTTAAAAACCATCCATGTGTAAAACAAACAAGAATACACCTATCTTACTTAAAAATTACATTTTACAACAGAATACATAATTTCTATGTATGGTATTATGCAGTAATCTGTATTATTGAAGTGTAGTACTGTAGAACTCAATATTCTAGATTTATGGATTACTATATGATCTATAAATCAATTTGACTAGTCACATGAGCCAGATACATCATGTGTGTCCTTTCCAGGGAAAAGCTCACTGTTGGTCCCTTCCTAAACGAGGCACTTTGAAATGGTAATAAGATATGTACACTAAAATATAATAGAAAAAAATGCATCAAATATTATATACCATATGCACTAGTGGGGATGTATGGGAGAAACCTGGGATCATCAAATGTACTGGATAACATGTGTATAGGTTTACATGATATATACAGAAAATACTGAGAGTTAAAACAGCAAGGAAGAACCGCTGGCATGGAGTAACATTTGAAACAGAATAGAATTTTCACTAGGAATAAAATGTTTTGTATTGTTAAAAACTAAAAACACAGTTTTGAGATACATGATTGTACTGCACTGAGCCGCGAGTGGGGAGGTGTCATCAGTTCAACTGAACTCAATCCGTTGTCTCCACTCAGCTGCATTACTGACACCATCAATGTGGGCTCCTGGAGTATTTCACTGGCACACTGCGTCATATCTGAGGGAAGGGGAGCATTGTGCTGGCCAAACAGATTTCAGTGGTGGATTGCACCACGTGGACGTGTGCCGAATTATCACTACTCTTTTTATAATTGCAGACAAGCGTGTACGGGAATGTGCGCCTGCTAGATTAACTCTGACTCAACAATACATATTTCTTGTACATCTGAGTCATCCCTGTGTGATCATGTTGTTTAACCCATCTGCTGATTATCAGAAGCAGGGTGTCCAACTGGTTGATTGCAAACTACTGGTGGGTCACAACACATTTATAAATAGTTCAAAAAACAATACAGCCTCCCAGCTAGGTGAAGTGATCCCAACTGATCATCTGATACTCCAGCTACACCAGGCTGATGAACCTTCTGCACTGCAGAGCTGAACAGTGGATCAGATGGCTCAGGGGTTAGGGAGTCAGACTTTTAGTTGAAAGGTTGCCGGTTCATTGTGTCCTTAAGCAAGGCACTTTAACCTTTAAGTTGCTCCAGGGGGATGTCCTTGTACTTACTTAATTGGACAAACTGTCCAAATATTTATTTTTGCTATAAAGCAATTTATAAATTAAAGGGTCCAAAAAACAATACAAATCTATCTTTCACTGCGCTAAATACAGTGACCCCATTCATTCCCATGTAATAGTTAATAATGCATTACAAACCAAGGAATTAAGGTTAAGCGGGTGTTTTATGCAGAACTCTGTTTGAGCTACCCTAAGATGTCATGTTACAAGTTTATGTTGTTGTTTTATTTCACGATTATTTAAACAGGTAAGCCGATTGAGAACTGATTCTCATTTACAATTTTGACCTGGCAAGTTAAAGGCTGATAAGGGGTACTAGAAATTGTCCAGACTAAACTACAAAATGTCATAATTGTTTTAAGAACATAGATAAATAAATAGTTTTTTTCAGTAATAGAAGAAATGATTGGTAATCTAACAAAGATGTTTTCTGGGAACTATCAAGTCATCCGTGAGAGCAGGTAGTTAATCTCCTCTCATCATAAACATACTCATTTCCTGGAGACTCTTCTATGCTTTTTTCTTGTTTTATAATCATTACATTACATTT
This sequence comes from Umbra pygmaea, assembly GCA_016801145.1. Lineage (NCBI taxonomy): Eukaryota > Metazoa > Chordata > Actinopteri > Esociformes > Umbridae > Umbra > Umbra pygmaea. The sequence goes on along the minus strand of JACXGM010027904.1, from coordinate 2,856 downwards.
TGCACTTTAAGTGATGATTGGAAAAACACTAAATCAATTGTGAGGGAATAATGAAAAAGCGGATTTGTGTACTTGTCTGTAGACTCATACATTATCTGTGCCGACTGATATCTGCATGGAGATATAGACCCATTATCTGCTTTTCGTTATATAGTATGGACACAGTGTAAAGGCCAGGCATGACTGATTGGTTTCACAGTTCATTCTCTTGCTATGAAAATGCAGAACACCTAGATTGGACAAACCACTGTACTGGATACTTTGAGATGTGTGTTAGAAACGCTAATCGTAACATGTCTGTTTTTACAGTAAAAAACAACTGTAGTTTTGTGCATGTTCTTGTGAGTGTTTGGGCACTGTGCCTTTGAATGTTAATGACATTCTGTGCAGTGTGATAGTGAATCTGTTCTGTGTCTTAAAGTGTGAGAGCCGAGGGGAGCTGTTGGTTTCTCTGTCGTACCAACCCGTCTCCCACCGTCTCAGTGTGGTGGTGCTCAAAGCCAAACACCTTCCCAAGATGGACATCAGTGGCCTGTCAGGAAGTGAGTTTAGCCACAGTATTTGTGTGCGTGTGTGTTTGCGCTATACTACCGTTATATAAAAACAATTATAGCTGTGTGTGTGTGCTGGTGCATCTGTATGTGTGCAGTGTACATGTTTATGTGTTGTGTGTTTTGTTATGTTTTTGTGTTCTCCATATATACATATACTGTAATATGATGATGTCAAATTCTTCCTCACTCACAGATCCCTATGTGAAAGTCAATGTGTTCTACGGCCGCAAGCGCATTGCCAAAAAGAAGACACACGTGAAGAAGTGCACACTCAATCCCGTCTTCAACGAGTCCTTTATCTACGACGTGCCGCCGGAGCTTCTTCCGGAGATCTCTGTGGAGTTCGTGGTGGTCGACTTCGACCGTACCACAAAGAACGAGGTGGTGGGGCGACTGCCACTCGGCCTGCACAGCCCCTGTCTCTCTGGCGCCGCCCATTGGCGGGAGGTCTGCGAAAACCCCCGTCGCCAGATCTCCAAGTGGCATAACCTCAGTGAATACTAGCTCCTCACGCCGACACCCCTCATCACGCATTTGGTTCTGCCTGTGTGTGTGAGGTGAGTGAAGAGAAGGACTCATTGAAGAGAGTGTTTTCTTTTCTTCATGCTATACTCTCTTGTAAATAACACCAACAATAAATGAACAACATTCCTGGTGGGACTTTTACAGTGGACTTCACAGTAGTTAATAAGGATCAATTACAGGATCAAAATAAAGTAACAAACATGTACACAGATTTACACACACACACACAAACACACTACGCACCTCTACTCTACTTAAAGCATTTAGGTTAAGAGTAAGGAAAAGACACATGTTGTTCGTTACCCAAAAAGTGACCATGATAACATTCAAGACTTATGACTAATGGTCAAGTTATGTTTTATGACGGTCAGGTGAAAGGGGATAACATGCTCAACAAAACAAATCATCAGACTTATAAATCCTCTTCTTACCATTGCATGTCAAAAACAGAGTTCATCAAATGAAATGTATCAAACAAAGCAGCGCTTAGATTGATCATGAAAATTTCTTATCTGTCTCTCATGAATTGAAGAAAATCTCATGCAAATCATGCTCAATATTGCAGTTTATCTAAAATTCGGACCAAATGGGACAGCTAGAAATTCCTTGTCCATTAATAACAAATATTTGATAGCATGCTCTGTGTCTAACATGAAATCCATAGAGGTTTCAATACCATTTGTGCTTTGTGGAAAATACATGTGATTTTACTGCAGACATTTTTGGTAGGAGTCCATCACTATGAAACAAAACCCCTTAATTTTCACCTTAAAATGTAATTAATCTACCCATTATCTGACAGTAATTAAGGTGTTTTATTGCATTATTAAGGGTTGATTTAAGGGGTATTAGTCATAATTAAGTTGTTAATTAATGGGTTACGTGCATACAATAAGGGATAATCAAATTAATGGATCAATTAGGTGGTTTAAATTAGTATTAAGGACCGCTTAATTCATATTAAGGGATTTGTCATGAGATCAGGCATAGTTTTTCATTTGTCAGGTCAGATTTAGACCATTGAAAAATGTATGATTTAGGTGTAGTTTTAATGGATTTTACCCATTAAAGCAAAATGAATTACATTTTCAGGGGTTCCAGTTTCATTGTGCATTCAGAACCAATTTGCAAGGAAACATTACTTGATGGACTCAAAAGGACTACAAACGTGTTACTTGTGTTGAAATATAAATGTAATTAAATGAATTATGACAACTTCTCATAAAGAAGTATTGACCACAGTTTAAGCAAATAACATTAATATCACTAAAGCAGGATAAGTGCTTGGTACTGTAATAACTAAGTAATAACACATTCTAGTTAGCAGCTTGTAGTGTCAAAAGATGTTCTTTGAAAGTCACTTATGTTATTGTGAAAAATGGTATGTGACATGAAGAGTTGTAAAAGGTTACGTGTTGCGTTGTGGTTTCCAAAAGGTTTAAACAGTATGTTGCACGATTTTAGACTTTTTTGACATGCTCATCTTGTATTGTTTGTTCTTGTTATTTTGGCTAATTCAAAGAATAGGAATAGACTGACATGTTTTTTTGTGTTGTGTATGGGTCTGTTTGTGTACACATGTGGTGAGGTGCTAATTTGTGACTTGGCTAGAAACTTGACCAGAAGGACTCATCAGTGTGGGCATATCTCCATTTCCTACTCTGTTACTAGCCACTCCATTTCCTACTCTGTCACTAACCACTCCATTTCCTACTCTGTCACTAACCACTCCATTTCCTACTCTGTCACTAACCACTCCATTTCCTACTCTGTCACT
>JACXGM010027903.1:0-14285 GCA_016801145.1 Umbra pygmaea | reverse complement strand
TAACTTCTTAGTAAATTCGGGAGAAACTTACTACCGCAAGTTAACAAAATGTAATAAAATAAACACCCTAATGTTTTTTTTAACGTTTTCTTTATAGCAGCTTGAAAGAATACATATTGAAGGAGTAAACTAGCCCAAAATCTCAAAATTGACCACTGCATGAAAAATCTATGTTTTTGCCTGCCGTGTCTCGCCTTAAGTCATGCTAGCTAGAGCGAGGGAGCTGTGTGCTCACTAGGCTAAACTTTATTGAAGTCAGCACGCAGTACCTTCGAGTTAGGCTAGCTTATAATTATGCTAGAGCGAGCAAGTGTAACGTGACAACAAGTCAAGCTTCATGTGACCTGTTAGCTAGAGACATTAGTTACGTATTTACATGAATACTTTCCTCATTCTGTATTGCCACAGACATGGCTAGCATTACCTATGGCAGCTCAACGTTTATTATTGTTGACTCAGTGTTGGGTAAAGCTACTTTTCAGTTACATTCCAGTTACATTCCAGGTACATGTTGAGTTCACAAGTTTTGGGAAGTCCCTAAGCAAGACAACATGATCAGGTAAATGGAGTTCATATCTTAAACGTAAACTATATCATTTTGTCTTAATTAGGGACTTCCCAAAACTTGTGAACTCAGCAAGTAACTGGAATGGGTAACACTTTATTTTGAGAGTCCATCTCTAGATGCTCTACATATTATCTGCATACTGTCAACAACATTTGAACAAACTATCTACTAACCCTAATCCTAACCTTAACCATTCCCCTTATGTTTAACCTAACCTTAACCATTACTCTAAAACATATTCTAAACTTACCCCTACCCTTAAAATACACAATTAGTTGCTTATCAACAGATGGTTTGTTGATAGTTTGTTGATAGTCATATCATCAACAAACTATCTGTAGAGCACGTACAGATGGAATGTCAGACTCTCCAAATAAAGTGTAACCCTGGAATGTAACTGTACAAGCTACTTTACCCAACACTGATTGTTGTAAAGAAAACATCCTCCATCTAATTTTGACAACATGTCTATGAGGCCCCGAATTCTTGCAGGTGGTATAGCTGCCTATTCATCTTGGAAAAATGCCTCCAGGTCATGCAAAGTCTTTGTTCGTCAAACCGCATGTTTGAGATCTCCCCAGAGTGGCTCAATGATATTAAGGTCAGGAGAATGATGGCCACTCCAGAACCTTCAACTTTTTCTGCTGTAACCACTCAACTTGGCCTTGTGGTTTTTTATTTATTTAACAGAGAATTGTGTCCACAATGAGGCACACCATCCCTCTGAAACACAATCTATATAAAGTAGCCACCACGCCATCCGGTGAAGATAATTACCCAATCACTCTCTCGTGCGAAATGAACATCTACCCAGTCACCAGCTATATAGACTAGTGCCCAGAAGTTAGTGTGCCATACTCAAAACACAATAATTTACTCAAACAACAGTCACAGTTCAGTCCAATGCATACTGTATACAAACCAAAATAGTCCATCAACATAAATAAATCAAACTCAGATAATGTTCCATGCCACGACATATTTTAGTCCCTGCTAAGTCAGGACACTGCTTGATAATGGTGATGTACTACACTATATGCATGGTTCAGCTTCAGCTTTGAAATATTTGGATGCGGTACTGTATGTATATCTGCAGTATTTCACTTTACCACTGGAGCAAAATTTCACACACATCATTGTTATACACTTCAGTGGGCTGGGTCTCCACTCTTAGAAGGTCCAGACATTGGTAAATGTTTGTTTTTAATGCTTTATTACAGAAACGTCCTAGCTATGTACATTTTAAAAATCATTTGTCAAATAATATATATCAGTCATAGGACCTCTTGGTGCTAGAGACACCACATGTTCACTCTTGAGGTAAGTAAAACTGCATTTGAATACATGCCTTATAGTCATGGAATAATTTACAGAGTAAACTTAAGCTAGAGGTTTTAGTTTCTGTACGCCAATTTAAATGTCTGTTACACTACTTTTTTACCATTAACTTTGGGTATTTCGTTTAACGTTTTTTTATTATGCAAATGTTTTGTTTATTTTATTCCATTTGATTGCCTTCCCCAAACTGTTCCACAAACGTATGCATCCAATTGTCTAAAATGTCTTTGTATCATGTAGCACTAACAGGACCCTTCAGTGGAACAAAAGGGCCTAGCCCAAACCCTGAAAAACAGACCTTTACCATTCCTCCACCATTAGTAATGGTGTCCACATACTTTTGGATATACATAGTTATATGTATAGTGCACAGTATATGGACTATAGCTACCCTTTAAAGTGTACAGTATGTACTGTAGGGAGCTGGGGACAGGACAAATAGAAGTTATGATGACCTGTCTGCATGTCCTTGTCTAATAATTATAAGAGAAGCAGGTCATAATGAACACCAAGCAGATGGTCCAGATCATTTGGTGGATATGTCTGAACTGACAGAGATTAACCAGGGGTGGGAAACATGCCAAATGGAATATAGAAAACATGCTATCGGCTCGCACAGGGGCGGGAAACATGCCAAATGGAATATAGTGAACATGCTATCGGCTCGCACAGGGGCGGGAAACATGCCAAATGGAATATAGAAAACATGCTATTGGCTCACACAGGGGCGGGAAAAATGCCAAATGGAATATATAGAACATGCTATCGGCTCGCACAGGGGCGGGAAACATGCCAAATGGAATATGGAAAACATGCTATCGGCTCGCACAGGGGCGGGAAACATGCCAAATTATGATTGCTAGTTTAAAACTCTGTGCTGACAATGGGCAAAACCGCCTGTTATGCCCTTGAGCAAGGCACTCATCCCTATTTGTTCTGGAGCAGCTTCTGCTAAATATAAAAGAATGTCAAGCTTTCCTTGTAAGCAATGCTGCCAAGGCATCTGTGTTGTTTAGCACATTAATGAATATGTCCAGTACAACAAATCAGTATTTAAAGGTACAATATGTAGTTTTCCAAAATAATAACAAAAGAAATACTTTGAATTAAAAAGCAAACATCACCTTACCTATATTATATATATATTTCTTAGTTGTGTACTTACGTTATCCTAAATGTTTTCACCAACTTTCAAACCCAGAGAAATTTGTAATATAATTCAAAGACACAGGACGATTCATTTTGTTTTCCGTCAATGGCGTCATATAACCTTTGACTGCTGTAGTTGTTTTAAGTTCCAGGGAACCGCCAAACATAACGTGAATAAAGTTATAATGTTTTTAACAATACATTACTTTGTCAGTGAACATTATTTCTGCCGTAGATGCTAGATTGGAAGGTTGTCATTGACGACGATAACAAAACCTATGATCCCACGCTACTTCCCGACGTCATCCAAGTATATCTTTTGCTATTGTTTTGATTGAGAGAACCCTAGCGGCCAAAAACTACATATTGTACGTTTAAACATTTGATTACATGTAAATACCTGTACAACAGAATGTTGATTTTACAGGTTAACAATTAAACATGTAATATCTGACTAGATTCATATAGCTTTAGTGAACAGTGGACAGCTGTGCTATATCAGGCAGATTTGTCAGGCGTGACACAGTACTCTACTGGTCCTGCCCACAGCAGGTTGGCATTATTTCTATCCACTCCTTTAGAAATGCACTCCCATGTTGGTCATAATTTTTTGCAGTTTTATTTAACTGATTAAATTGAAGAGGACTGCTTTAACTAAATTGTGCCCCAACACATCACCTTTACACATTCTGAGGTAAATTATGAACTGTGAATGCATTAGGAATTAGGACCGTGTTCGCTAATGGAAATAAATGATGCATTTTTGACCCAACCTTTGTGTGCCTTACCAGGTCTCTGTCTGGCTGTCTCTCTCTCTCTTTCTGAAATTGCCTGATCTGCTTGCCAGATGTTGCCAGCCGATCCCACCAGTGTTCTAGATCTGAATCAATTTGTATGATTGCCCATACACTAATGCAGAATAACCCCATTCTGATGTAACTAAGCGAGCAGTTAAACTCTCCGTATCTTCATTTTGTCTGTCTGTCATTCTGTTCCATCTTGACAGCTGTCTGTCAAATTTTTGGAAGCAGCAATAGTTTGTCACTCTGTCTTACCACTGCAAAGCAGATCAATGCCATTGGCTGCTTCAAACTCTCCTTGGATTTCACAGAGCCTACCTGATTATTGCAAGATCACATTGCATACTCTCATTGGCAATTCCAGCATATCATTGGCCAGCTTAGCAGGGTGGTCTCTGAAAGGTCTATATGATTAACCTCTTTCATACCAACCCTCACCTCAACCAAGCTTTATGGTGAACCTCATCATGACCTCATCATGTACAACCGGTTCCATTATAATCATTCAGATGCCGCATTCTTGCAGTCTGTTCCTTGGATATTTTTTCCAAGGTGACCATCTAGAAACAGTATTGGTACTGTAAGTCATGGAGAGTGGCAGGATGTGGTGTCCTTCAGATAACTGTTTCCTATAGTAGAGCCCTATGAAAAAGCAGGAAATAGGAATAAAGTGGATGCACTGGGTTAACATTTGCAGATCTACTATCTCCTAATAATTTCTTTGTCCTATATATTCAACAGTATCTGATTATAATTTACTCATTTGTTTATTCAACAGCAGGTTGTTGGGGAGAGAACTGATCGGTCATTATATAATTGTGGAATGTGGGTGTTATGTCACTGCAAAAAGAGCATTGCATTATATAAGGAGTTCATCTTCTTAATAATAACATATACAGGATTTTTAATATTGCTGCTGCTTCCTGGAGAAACCACTGGTGTAGTCTTGTTTGATTTATGTCTTTGCTCAATTGAAATTTCCAACTGTTTCAGGCTATATTGGAAAACTGGTCTTTTCTCTGTTTCAGACATATATGGTGTTGGTGTTAGTGGTGGTATTGTTGGGGGCTGTAGTGATTGAGGTTAAATATCTCAGAGCCACTTCATCATCTCAACAATTGATTTGCTCTTGGAAGAAGTAGATGTGGAATATTAATAAGAATGCTGAGGCTTGTCAGTAATCATGTTCTGTGCTTGCTTGCTATAGCTTAGCCCACTCTTCGCATTCTGCTGGCCGGAGCTGTGGTTAATCCATAGTTTGTGAAAAGGTCCAAATGTCTCATTCAGATAAAAGAAAATGCTTTAACATCTGCGTATGAATGCAGACGCATTGATCTGACTTTAAAATGTGATTGATGAATGCAGATCAATTCCAAAAACTCAAATTATGTTGCATTTAAATAGAACTACACATTAGAATGATAAGTAATCCTTTGTATGTTTTTATAAAATAACACCAGTGCTTCTAAAGCAGAAATTCGCTCAGCATAAACTGCCATACATGGAAACAAACTGTAGCCCTTATGGTGTGTGCTGTATTGACTGAAAAGTAACAATTTTCTGTTGATGCAATCAGAAGGCGTGTTGCTCCTGCTGCTGTCTGGAGTTGCATTAAGTCCCTGTTCTTTGAATAAGATCACAGGGATCGTCAGGGTGCCAGAAGTGCAGTGCTCACGATTTAACTAGGCTTCCATGTTCTTTGGTGAGAGAACCCTCTAACATATCTTTCTAAAGCTTGGGCCTGTCTTACTAAATCATGGCTAGAAAAGCCCTGCTTCTTGACTGTAGTGGAAAGACCTTTAATCTTTAGTGTTTAGTCCTCTGTGTTATTTTGTGTTGAAAGCACTTTGCACAGTGCAGGGAAAATAGAAGGGAGGGAATGAAAGGACGAGGGTCGGATGAGAGGAGAGACCAGCGAGAATGAGACAGAGCCACACCACAGTAATCCCCTGATATTCTCTCCCACCCTGTCTTGTAAGATTGAACATGATGAAATCTAGCTCTCCTCTAATCCCCTTCTCTTCCTCTTCCTCATTTCTTCTCCATCTCAGCCAGCTAACTCTGCTCCAGTGTGTCACACTGTAGGCAAGTGGAGACATAGAGCTAGCCAATGATTATTGATGATAGCTATACTGTATATCTAGTTGTTGTTACCATCTAATGTACACCTTCGCATTTCGAAAGGGAACGAGGGGGCTGAGATGAAATTCTATAAGCATGCCCAGTAACTAGTAAAAGTTAGAAAGACTGAGTGAGAGTGAGAAAGAAATTACCTCAAATGGCTTAATTACTGTAGACTACAAGAGATGTGTTACCTCATTTTAGTTATTTAATATTTGCAGGTTAATCAACTAGCTAATAGTTTCCAATCAAAATAACCATGATAACAAATACATGTGCACCTTATTTTTGACTGTATTGACATGTCAATTATAGGTACTTGGCTAAAGTGCATACTGTAGCTCTGATACCAGGCTAAATATACCAGGCTCGATACAAAAGCCTGAATTGGTATTAAGTGGTGTAACTCTGTGGTTACCTGAGAGCTCTGTCATGTTATTCAAAAGAATGAAATGCAAATGAAAGCCAAATGATATCTCGCCAAGCTTTGAGCAGCGTTATGAGAACTGCTTGATACCGTCCAGATTCACAGTAACGATTGTCAAACTGTCACAGGCATATGAAGAGTATTTTCAGGATGTTGACTTGTGCTAGATGTTATTAAACATGCACATACAGTATGACCCAACTGCATTCACAAGTTAAAGGTGTTTTCTGGAAATATACGACTATTTTTGCCACTTGTCATCCTCAGTCAAAGTGACACCGCCTCTACAGTTGTTACTGCTTGCATGCATCTGTGCGTGAGTAAATGGGTCATTCCCACAGTTATAGCTATAAAAGGTCCCAGTTGGAAGGAGACCATGAAAGCAGTGGAACAATGCTTAAGTCCTGCTGCAGTGCTAACCATGACGTAGCCCAAAGGTGGTGTTCCCTAGCACAGTGGGTCTAAGCAGGTCGAGACTTCCCACTGATTAACTATGGCTGTCGGCTGTGCGGGTCGATGATGTGCCAGTGTGGTGTGATCAAAGCTTCTGGCTAAATGTTTTCAGTGGGTAAAAAGCTGAGTTTTTCATCCCCAACTTGAAAGGGGAGGGAGGGTGATGCCAGGAAACTCTGTGCAGGAGAGTTAGCTAAATGTGTTTCTGATGGTTGGTTTGTGGACAGAAGAGGAATATCATATTTTTGGCCCTTAGGGTTGCACTGAAGAAAGTTAATGAAACTCAGCCTGTGTCAAGCCTATGTGAAAATCACTACTTGGAGCATACACAAATGAGTCTCTCTTCTTTATCTACAGTATATACTGTAGTCAAGTTATTACACAATAATAAGATTTGTAGTAGTATAAATCTTTGTAGATTATAATATCATAGGTATTGCAAAAAATAAGTATAGGTCATATCATCCCATCATATGTCATACGAGGGTGGATAATACACAACTGGATGACATAGTACACAAAAACCATTCTGGCTCATGAGCAGCACTTATACAACTACTGGCTGAACTGATACAAAATCTCCACAGTGCAACCCAAATGTACAAATGGGTAATACTTAAAAATCGGATCCATTTAAAAACAGCTTATAGAAGATTAAATGACGGCAGTATATTTGAGTAATGAAAATATTAGTGGATGTTGTCCCTAATTGAGGGTTGTGAGTGTAGCCCTCAAAGGGTTCAGCCAGGGCCAACCAGGGTGGAATGATTACATCACTGCATCAGGACTGCGTTTATAGTGTCTATTCTCTCTCCACACACAATTTCAAATGTTTTTTGTGCTCTACTTGTCGTACTTTTCTGATGGCTACAGTAAACACATCTTACTTACAGTAAACACATCACAGTGCATCATTTATTAGATATAGGAGTTTATCAGTCTTTGATTTGATTTCAAACTCTCTATAGGTCTGCAATATAAGGGAAATAATGGTGATACATTTGGCTGATTTGGGAGGTTAGATGTACAGCTGTTTCCACTTCATTGGAAGACTATGCTTCTGTTTCTCTCTGATTAGTATTTACAGAAAAAATATACCATGGAGTAGTACAATATCCGATAGTGAGCTTACAGGACTCCTATAAGATTTCAATAGTATGTCCCAAATTACCATAAGAATGTAATAGAATTGTTAACGTTTCCAATTATATTTCTATAATATTCTTCTATAATAATCCTACGGGAATCCTCTAGTGCTTTTTGTATGGGTAAATTTGTCTCTGCATCTGTTTCTGTCTTTTTCCTTTGTCTTTCTCTCTGCAGCTGTAGGTCTAGCATTCTCTCCACATCTGTACATCGATTGCTCTCTCCACATTTGTCTTTCTGTTCATTTCTGCATTGTCCTGTTCTTGAATCTGCATCTCTATCGTTTTTTTTCTGTCTCACTTTCCCACACCCGAGCGCTGAACCACACACCACAGGCAAATGGTTCAGACATGTTCTTAGCATTGTCACACACCTCGGAAAACCTCAAGCTGTAGATGAACCTGAGCAGAGGTTGACAGCACTGTGGGAGGGGGGCGAGGGTGCCAGTACTGTTTGCTTAATACGTTATGACATGTCTGGCCGTGGAGTGGAACATGTTTTCTTCCCAAAACCCAATCTGACTAATCATCACACAGGCCCAGTTTGTTTCAGGTGGAGGTCGTTTTTTATGCTAATTGTGCCAAACATATAAAGGCGCAATAATTGACAGTAGATTGGAGTAAACATTTGCATCTTTCATTGTGTCTCTAAGGCTTGCTGAAGTGTGTGGTGGAGTGGATATTGTTTGATACTGCTGACACTTCTCCTGTCAGTATCTTGTGAGTTAGATTCTCCACCTCAACTTGCTGATACTGCTCTGAAACACTCTTTGTTAAAGGTCAATAAATGGTTTGGGTATACTGTGACCTAACATTGGAAGCAGCCCTCAAGTCTGTAAATAAATTCTTTTGAATGGCCACTTTTATCTCATGCTTCAGCATAGTGTTTCTTCCTCTCAATTAGGGGTAGACCAAAGTCATTTTGTATTGTGCTGAATGCGGCCTATGCCTGTGGATGGACAAGATACTTAGCCGTTATTAAACTGAGCTTTTTAAAAAGGTGGAACCCTCAGACTTGCAGAAGCTGTGTCAAATCTCATCCACTTTTTCTCCTAATTAAAATGTCCCTTGTGCATGCAGGAGCTGGCCATTGACCCTCATGGGATTCAATCAGAAATTTGCTGGTTGTTGGTTTCCAATACTACTGTACTCAGGGTGTCTGTCTTTATTCCTTCCTAGTGGAAAATGAAAATTGTCTCCCTGCAGAACTTGTTTTTACAGAAAAAAAGGCTGCTGCGACCATATGCTTCCTTCCTACAAATTAAAACAAGATATTCTTATCATAATTTGATGCAAGGACAAAATTCCATTTATTTCTGTTTCATAAACTCAGTCCATTCTTTACATAACAAGGTGTACAAAATAAATCCTGAAATGGAATTGACCCCCAACCCTGGAGATGGAAATGATCATGGCATGCGGAGATGTTACACAATGCTTAAGAACTGCCAGGCCATGCCATGTCAACATCTTTAGATGATGTCGTGGTAAAAACCTCAGTCATTTTTTCCAGCCTGTGAGAGTTACCTGCTTGTGATGATTTCGCCAAAGAAGTAGGAGTGGAAGCAGATGCAGGATCACAATAAGAATTTTAATAAGTACTCAATTAGAATTCAACAAGAGAATAGCCAAAGGCAATGAGTAATAAACACAGCAATGGCAGGGATACACAGGAGTCAATCAAGCACAATACAATTAGAAACAGCCCAGTTATAGAGGGTTGATGAGAGTGAATGTGGTGCAGGTGCGCTAGAGTAATTGGATGTGCTTAATAGATGTCCCCTTGGGATGTTTTCTCAGACCAGTAGATCAATACACTGGCGACTCCGATCTCCGGGAGGGAGGAGGTGGATCCATGACAGTACCCCCCCCCCCCCAGTAGCACGGCTCCCACTGCCAGGCGTCGCCGGGCAAGGTGGACAACCCCAAGGGTGAGGAGCGGGTCGGTTAGGGCTGCGACTCTGGAAATCCCTGATGAGGTTGAGGTCCAGGATATCCCTGTCTGGAACCCAGTTCCGCTCCTCAGGACCCTAGCCCTCCTGGTTCACTAGATACTGGAGACATCCCCCTCTGATCATGGAGTCCAGCAGGTTCCAAATACAATAGTATATAAAAAATGTGATGTCAGTTTTTATACAATAACATCTACACAGTAGAATGTGGCTACATTTTTCAGAGTATAGCGATTATGAGGTCTAGCACCACTATTCATCTGTAATAGTCCATTACATGTTCACGTAATGAAAATGAACTCCTATGGTCATGAAGGCTGGGTCATGACCAAAAGAACGAGATCCAGGGTACAAGCGGCCGAAATGGGTTTCCTCAGGATGGTGGCGGGCATCTCCCTTAGAGATAGGGTGAGAAGCTCAGTCATCCGTGAGGATCTCAATGTAGAGCCGCTGCTCCTTTGCGTCGAAAGGAGCCAGTTGAGGTGGTTTGGGCATCTGTTAAGGATGCCCCCTGGGCACCTCCCTATGGAGGTGTTTCAGGCACGTCCAGCTGGGAGGAGGCCTCGGGGAAGACCCATGACTAGGTGGCGAGATTATATCTCCAACCTGGCCTGGGAACGCCTTGGGATCCCCCAGTCGGAGCTGGTTAATGTTGCTCGGGAAAAGGACGTTTGGGGTCCCCTGCTGGAGCTGCTGCCCCCGCGACCCGATCTCGGATAAGCGGATGAAGATGGATGGATGGATGGATGTTCACTTAATGTACCTTACTTTGATGCAGTATGAATGGCTCAAAATTAGATGAGAGACATTTGTAGCTCAAAGCATCGCTCTGAGACTGCATGTCTCTATCCCAAAAGCTCATAGGAGTGAACTTAAATCCTAAAGTTGGCGTAACTTTCCTAAAGTTGCCGCAACTTTCCTTGCTCTGCCATCTTGTTCCATCTTGTTGTTGCCATTCCTCTAGACACAAGTAGAGGGGGTAAACCCAAATACCCATTCACTCTGAATGGAAAAATTAATTGTTTATATACTGCAATAAAGAATAAATAGTGAAAACTACAGTTGCTGATAAGGTGCCAAAAAAGAAAGTAATAATAATATTAAAGGAGAATTCAGGTAAATTTCAAAACATAGCTTTGTTGTTTGGATATATGGAGAGCTGTCAGTAGCAAGAATAACTCAAACAATCTGTATTGCCAAAACAGTGTTAGCCTCCTGTTCCAGTTTACACCCATTACACATTTACGGGGCAAGTTTTAAAACGTGCTTTTAGCCTCTAAACATGTTTGAAATGTCATTACTAGTGCATAACCATGTGTAGTGATTCATTATAGTGAACACAGCGAATCTGACAAATCAGTCAGTGTACATACCTCTGTTTATTTCCAATTTTCCAGTGAAGTCCACACTAGTTGATTGTCGAAGTCATACAATGCAATATTCCAAAATTTATTTTTTCCGCAAAAAGAACAGATTTGCCATTGTTATGTCCATAAACTAGTGTAGCACCATTGATCGACTGTAACCTGACACTTGCCTTTACAGCTCCCAACAGTTCAAGAGTCCAAGAGTTATCACGCATGGGCATAGGTAACTAAGCAACAGTGTAGACTCAGTCCGTGAGCTGCCAAAGTAGGGGTGTCAGGTTACATGGCCGACTTGCTACATTATATGGACATAACCATGGCAAATCGTTTTTTTTTGTGGAAAAAATATGTTTTGGAATATTGCATTGTATGACTTCGACAATCGACTTCACTGGAAAATGGGAAATAAACAGAGGTATGTACACTGACTGATTTGTCAGATTCACTGTAATAAAATGGTTACAAATAATATTTGTAATTAGTATTTATAGCAAAAGAAAATGGTGGCATGTAGTTTTCATCTAACATTAATGTACCTCCACCACTCCTCTTACTGGTGCCATGTTAAGCCACAAAAAACAAGTAGTTCCTATGCTAAAAATGTAGATTAATTTATAACAAGGTCTGAACACATATGTACATTTAATTCATTTATATAAAATTGCACTTGTTTTCAAGTCTGCTTTAGGGATGCACTAGTTCATGCTTTCTCATTTTTGGTTGATACACACTCAAACCTGTCAACACCAGACACCATACTATATCTAATGCAATCAGTACAAGCCAACATCTGCAGTTAACAGATAAACAGCTGAGTAGATGAATTTGCATTTCTTTAAGTTGTTTTTCTGGAGACATTTCAATACATCCATTAAAAGCCATTATGCACAGTCTTTCCTTGGAACAAAAGTTATGAATACCGGTGGTTTTCATGTATACAGGGGCAGACAGCATGTCATGATAATTTATTAACCCTAAGTCCAGCTTTCCCGTAATCATTTGTATTGCATGTAGTTTCTACTAGTGCATTTGTGATTACCACTCAATATGCCTGTTCAGTTATTGCACACATTTCTAACAACTGCAACTACTACAAAAAACAAAAATGCAGGATAAGGGAAAACCATAGATTGTATAAATCACTGGATATATAACCATGTGTAATGTCACCCATTGGTTTGTGAAGATCTGATTTGGGTCATTGAATATGCCGTTACGGGCGCAGACATCTTGGTTGCGGATGTGACGATTTTAGACAAGAGGGAGGAGTAATCTAGCTAGCTGGTATTAATTGGGATGCTAACGAATAACAGTATAAAAAACTAAATGTAAAAACAAAATCTAACTTTAATTACCGTAAAAAGTGAACTGCCAACTCCTTTGAGTGTCTTGTCGTTCAACCCGAACGCCATAACCACGCCCTAAACACCCCTTTGCTTTATCGCTGATTTTAAAATCAACAAGACCATAATTCAAAAAATTAACATCATTATATATTGCAGAAGGCTTAAATCTAGCGATTGAGACCATATACTCCTTATGAAATTGTTTACTGAGGTAATAAATCAAGTATATTATGTGTCTTATTCTCATAGACTATTTCAGAAACCGAGCTCTTTTGCAACCAGACAAATTGCCCTCAGCTGGAATTCAGTTAAAATGCAGGTTTAAGGCACTTTCTAATTTGCGTCACTTTGCCAAACTGGATGCTCACCCTGTGGGGAAAACGTATCTACTGTAGCAATAGTTTGAGATGACTTTGCAGGATCTTAGGTGAGTGCATGACATGCATTTCTCTGGTCCGTGTTGTAAGCAACTCAGTGCAGTGGTGTTTTTATATGTAAAAAATAGGTGGGGCACCAACCATTTCAAAAGTCAATGTATTGGTATCAATTGGTATTGAGGCTTGAAGTGAGAAGAATTGTCTGCCAAGTTTTTTATTTTGGCCAGCTCCTTAGAGTTTGTGTACTGAATCTGATACTTTTACGTTACAAACTACTGAATGAGTTATTAGGCTACTTCTAACAGGCTTCAAACCACATTTCAGCCAATCAAATTGCAGAAATCTCTGAACGTGTTCTATAAATGTATTTACAGTATCTGATAGCAAAACATATAGATATTTAATAAATAGTTAAGCAAGCCTGTTTGGGTGGATTAGTAATAAGTCTGTCAGGACCCAGGCTTCTGCCAGGAAGGACACATGTTCAGCATGTTCAAAATTAAACCTTTTTCCCTTTATGGCTAACATTTTTATAAATAGACAAAAAAATACTTTGAAGCCTTGTAGTGTTTCCTTCTCCAAATCCCATTTAAACACACCCTTTAAACACCAATGGTATAAAATCATGTTATTTCATGTGATAAGGCTACACACAGGGACAGACGTACTAAAATCCTTGAAAATAAATGTTTCTGTAGTAGTTGACTGATACATTTCACATTTCTCTAGTAATTTGCCCTCCATTTGCAACCTATTGAACTACTGTCCTTCTATCCTGCAGTTAGGCCTGAATAAGCCCAAAGAGGAAGGACACTAATCTTTTTTTGTAACATGGTGCTTTGGGGTCTACATAGCCAGGATTAGGCCTGGCAAACAGAGGATTACAATCATCACAGTAAAAAGGTAGCTAACCTCCCTTTTCAGGAGAATAGCCCTGGACATTTTTCACACTACTAAATGTTATTTTCAAATGTAAATCTTTACCTTTAGTCACAGGGACAATGATCCTAGCAGGGAGCGGAGGAGCTCTCTGTAATTTCGCTGACATGAACACATCCCATAGGGTGAATGTTGCAATGGCAGAGGGGTCTAAATGACATTAATGTTGCATGTCTCCCTTTGTGAATGGAAGGCCCATGTCAATGGCAGAGTGGTTCCAAATGACATCACTGTTGCATGTCTGCCAGTGTGAACTGAAGGCCCATGTCAATGGCAGAGTGGTTCCAAATGACATCACTGTTG
>JACXGM010027902.1:0-14285 GCA_016801145.1 Umbra pygmaea | reverse complement strand
CTTAAAGCAATTTTCCATGCCAAATCTATAATATTTACTACTCCTACTTTTGTACATTTTCCAGACCGCTGCTCAGTACATAGTGTTTTATCATTATCATTATTATTACTATTGTCATTATTATTTTAAAATTCTTGATTGTTGTAAATTCTTGTTTATAAGCCCACTGCATAGAATCGCCGTGCCATGTCAAAAGAAACTTCTCTGCATAGGATGATGTATGTTATCCGATGCATATGATAAATAAACAACTTTGACTTTGACTTTGACAGCTATGCTACAGCCTGAGACTATAGCAGCTACGCTACAGCCTGAGACTTCAGCAGCTACACTACAGTCTGGGATTTCATTAGCTACGCTACAGCCTGGGACTTCAGCAGCTACGCTACAGCCTGGGACTTCAGCAGCTACGCTACAGCCCAAGGCTTCAGTAGCTAGGCTACAGCCCGAGACTTCAGCAGCTATGCTAGGGGAGACATCAGCTGTGACTGCTGCTATGCAACACGTGCTACCTGCTACTACGTTTCCAGTGCTGCCTGCTACTATAATACCAGTGCTAGCTGCTACTACGCTACTAGTGCTACCTGATGCTATGCTACCAGTTCTACCTGCTACTGCCGCCAAGCTTCGAGAGCTACCAGTTGCTGCCACCAAGATTCCAGAGGTACCAGCTGCTGTATGCTGCTACGATACCAGTGCTACCTGCTGCTACGCTGCCAGTCCAGGTTTTTGGTCTCTCCCTAATTTGTCCTTGTATGTCCTTAGTTGGTTTTCCTGTGTATAGTTTTTCTTTGTTCCCTTATTGTTGGTCATTGTCTCCTGTCAGTCGGTATGTACATAGTCTTTATGCATTCTGTTGTTTTGTGTTTTCAAAGATATTAAGTTGGTAGTTTATAGGAAAGTTTTTTATCCCTGTTCATTTGGTTAAATAAATATTTCACCATTGAGAAACGTTTCTGCCTACTGCCTACCTTGCCATAAAACGTGACATTGTTTGCCCAATGCTGTTCTTTACCACTATCGAGTTGATAGATAATAATGGCTCTGAAAGGCTTTTGAATAACTGATAACAGAGTTTTTCAATATTTATATTACCAAACACAATAACCTTTTGTTTTTTTTGTCATGACAGGATCTTGGATCTGGGTTAAAGTAGTTTGGATGGTTCCACCATCACCCACTGCAGAGAAATGACAAAAGCCACTTAGGGGAAACAGTGCGTCAGCAACTAAGTAGACAACACTTATCTGACCTTTTCTTTCTCAGAAGGAAAGTAATGAGCGATGGTTGTCAGTCCGATCCTCCTTACTACAAGAGCTACTGTGAAATGATGATAATGGGTTTTGATGTTAGTTTTTTTATTGCTCTCTTCAGAAAAGCAGATAACTTTTTGCATGTACAGTAAAAATCATATGCCAGGATTTGGAACTATACAGTGAGTAAAAAGGTGCAAAAACAAGTATACAATAAAACAATTCAGTGTGCAGTATTAATAAGAGAAATGGCATAAATTAGAAAGACTGTACATGTAAACATTACACAACAGAATTTAATACTGGGTGATGTCAAAGTCAAAAAGACCCTCACAGGATTTCTGGGTCTGTTGCCTGCCAGCACTGCATATATACAGATATAGAGCCAAATGAAAATGTAACAAAAACTCAGGACTCTAATCCCACAATTTAGCCAGTGTGACCTGCATGGCAGTTGAACAGCTTGTTTCTACAAAGTAAATCCTGGGGACGTATGTTGATTTATCAAGCCCCTTTGAGTTTTGTGTTTGTTTTATCCCTCAGCCATGCAAACTCACACAGAGAATCCTACAGCATCTGCATGCATAATACACTAAGTCTCAGTCTGACGCAGTAGGATGAGCTAGGCAAGTAAAACAAGGTGAGTCACTGCCTAGAAACTGAGAACAAGTGTGAGGAGAGGGTAAATACAAGTCTAGAATAGGTAGTGTAGGTGATATGGAGGGCAAAGATAGAAGAAGAGCTCATTCTTAGTCTGCCTTTTGATGTGTGAGTGATGTGTACACTCACCTGATCTATGGGGTTTTCACCCCCTTTGACCACCCTTCAGAGTTTTTGTCCTGTCAAGGTTTCTTTCTATGTTCTAAACCTACCCGGGAGTTTTCACTGGCCACTGTGTATAAAATGAATGTTGTTGCTTGCTTTTTTTGAGTTGTAGGTTGGGTATCTGTAATAACACTGATGTAAAAACAGAGGTGCCAAGAATTTTGAACTCCAGAGAAAAACACACAATTCTCAGGTGCAACCTAAGGCACCTGTGAAAATAGTTAAAATAAATAAAAATAATAGGTAAAATAAGTCAACGATAGCATGCACGTTAGCACATTACCAGTCTTGCATTTACATTTGTGAGTCTATGCATATGTGTTTGCTGGTGAATTTCTATTCTATTAAACTGTATGTATTACACAGTTTATTTAACACATAGGAATTATTCTTTCATTCTTAAGTCAAGCATGCTCTGGCACCATTACAGGCTACTAGAGTGCGGTGCATCTCCCACTAGTACGTCATAGCGAGTGCAAACGCCGGCCAAAACTTCCTGTGTTTGCTAACGATTAACAGGAAATGTGCGGGTTGCTGGCTGCAATTTAACTTGAAATGCAATGGACTGAATCCCTTTCTAATCTAAGGAAATACCCAGGGGACTGTGCTTGTGTACTTTTTCCTTGGTCTAAAATTACTAGCTGTTCTCATAGACCAACCTGGTGTGTTTAGCCATGATGCTAGTGGCAAAATTGGCTGAGCAGAAAATGATATCCATTCACTAAAATTGGCAATGTAAATGATGTGATCCAACCCTTCTCAGTAAAATGTCCTCATCACAAGTTAACTTGGCATGTTTTCATAATCAAAGTGACAACATTACTACAAGAAATGTATCAGCATAATCATACAACATTTTATTTAACATTTTATTAATTATTGAACATATTCACTACTTGTAATATGAATTAGAATCTTCAATATCTTCATCATGTTGAGAGGAATCAACAAAACAAAAAACACATTTAATGTCGACCTATCCTTTCATACAGTATCAGGCTACTTCACTTACACATGAGGAATACTCACTTGGGCTCCACATGCTAAGTCACTCCTTTGCATGACACATTTCCTGTGGTTACAGTTCTGGTTAAAACCTGATTTTACCTGGAGGTTCCGCTCAAGGTAGCACAAATTGGCCAAGCGCTAACTTGGGTTAAGAGATAGATATTTCGGATTATCTAAAACTCCACTGAATACTTTTGTGCAGATATGCGCCTGTGAATTGAATCGCAAAGTATAGTCAGAGTGTAATCATCTCACACATTAGGTGACTAATGGCTTCCATTTTGGATGAGTGGTGAAATACAAATTGGACAGCTCAGTGAGTGCACTTCATTATCATGCATCTGTCCAAGGCAAGCTTTAAGCGGCTTGTCCATGACCAGCATTCAACGCCTTGCTCTCTGCTTGGTAGGGCACATCCTAAAATGGCTATAGCACTGCAGCTGGATAGCAGACAAGTAGTTGTTGCTTTACCCAACTAATTTCATGCCAATGACAATTAGCCATATTGTGATACAATTTCAGTGTAAAATGGTAGTTTGGGCTACTCTGACAAACATACAATTACTGTCTACTGTATTTCTCTTTTCATTTTCATGTATACAACAACACAAACTGGAACGCAATTGGTTGCACTTTGAGAGGTCAGTGACAGAGGTGGTCAAAGTTGATTTGTTTTACATAAGCTGCCTCATGCGGTTTTGCACGAGGCAGCGCAAAATTGGCATAGCGCTGCCCGGGATTTAGTTTAGATAAATTAGATTATCTATCCTGCCAAGATGCTCTCCAGTGACTCCTTGTGTTCAGACCGGGCACCTGTTAGTTCAATGGTGGAAGTATAGTTGAACATAATCATCCCATGCATGATTCGAATAAAGGCTTCTGTGTTGGATGAACAGTGCGAAAAGAATCGGCGGGTCAGGCGACATGTAGTTGGATGCACCATGTGCGCACCCCTCATCATCCCACAGACCTGTACAAGGAGTTGTGGAGCTGCCGACAAGGCTGGATTAGGGAGGAAAATCAGGGGACAAATCACCCCTAAAGTTGTTACGTCATTATGGTCTCAACGAAATACACGATGTATAGTAAAAATATTAATTGTTCAAATGTTTTGTTCATCAAGACCAGATGGGGGATTTGAGGGTTCCCTTATTTTTTTTGAGCAGTGTATATTATGCTAGTCCCCTTGTTATATTTGTGATATCCTCAAGATGCAGTACTTCAATGCACCGGCCTCCATCTTCACAAACCCGCATAAGCCAACGTCCTAAATCCCGTGAATGCACTCCACTGATGTGCTCGCAATCACCGGAATACTAATCACCTGTGGTTCACCTTATATATGTTTGCCTGGTGCCTCTATGCATTCTGAGGTATTGATTGTATATTGCATCGTACTAAACCTGTTCAGAGTATTACTATTGGGATATTGGATTATAATTTTATGCCCTTTGGATTATGCATTTGGATTAAGCCTTTGTACTTCTGCCTGTGAATACCTGTTGAGGATTCTGCCTGCCTTTTTGACTATGTGTATTGATTCCGGTATTGTGCCTGCCTTTGAGATTCCCAGTATACTGAACATTGCCTGTCTGACCACTCTTTTTGCTATTAAATTACGCACTGCTTATCAAGATAATCTTGGGTCTGAGTCTGTGCATTACAATATTATAATGTGATTGATTAACTGATACAGTTGGTGTATTTTTTTGTGCACATTTTCAGTATTCTATTATTGTTATTTTAACTGCATTTTTGGATCGTGAAAGTATAGTTGGTGAGCGTAATCATCCCGTACATGATCTGAATAAAATAATAATAATAATAATTTAAAAAACTTTATTTATATAGCACCTTTCATACAGGGATTGCAGCTCAAAGTGCTTTACATCAATTAAAGTAAAATAAAATGGAAGAAATTTGCATCAATAAAAACATTTACATCAATACAGTTGACAAAGAAATGTAAATATATTTTAAAACATAAAAAGCATAGAGCACGTTTGAAGGCATATGAAATGCATATGACATATTAAAAGAAGGAAAGCATAAAAAGCAAGAAAAGCAAGAAGGAAAATCAAGAAGGAAAGCATAAAAAGGAAAGCATAAAAAGCATCAGGCTAAAGTGAAAAGATGTTTTTTAACAGCTTTTTGAATATATCAATAGATGATGCTTACTTGATATTTTTTGGTATTGTGTACCACAGCTTTGGAGCATAGTTAATAAAGGCAGCATCTCCAATGTTTCTGTGAGTGTGGTTTTGTACCATTAGCAGGTTAGCTATTAGCAGTGCCCTTTAGGGAACATAGGATATTATAGAATCTGTACAATAGGCTGGTCCTGAGCCATTTAGAGGTTTATAAACAAGCAGGAGGACCTTAAAATCAATCCTGCGGGGAACTGGGATCCAGTGTAATGAATTCAGAATTGTAGTAATATTTTCTCTGCTCTTTGTTCTTGTTAAGAGTTTCACTGCTGAGTTCTGGATGAATTGAATCTTCTCTAAATATTTTTTTGGGGAGACCTGTAAGAAGGGCATTGCAGTAGTCCAATCTAGTTGTAATACATGTGTGAATTAGTTTCTCTGCATCTTTCTGGTTTATGAATGGTCTAACTTTAGCAAGATTTCTGAGGTGAAAGTAAGAGGTTTTTAGAGTATCATGAACAATGGTGTCGAATGCTGCATTCAGGTCTAGGATGACTAGGACCGAGACTTTGTTTGCATCCATGTCTTAAATCATTTACTATTTTGGTCAGGGCTGTTTCTGTGCTATGATTTGCTCGAAAACCTCACTGAAACTTTTCTAGAATATTGCTATCATTTAGAAATGTGTTGAAAACTGTTTTCTCAAGCACCTTACTTAGAAATGTGATGTTTGATATTTGACTAAAGGGTTCCGTTTTGGATGAGCAGTGCGAAAATTAGATGAACCGCGTCCGCGCCCCTTGCCATCCTGCATCTGTCCAACAAGTTGAGGAGCTGCTGACAACGCTTGGCAGTGGGAAATTTGGAGGGGAGAAGAATGAATAAATAAAATAAAAAAGTTAACAAACGATCTAGAAAATTGGGAAACATAACCTTGTTAATAAAACACCATTGTCACATGTCCACTTAGAACATTGGTTTTACATTAAACTAAAACAGTTGAATAGTTTACCAATTTCCCTCTGATGGTCAACTTGACATTACTAACAGATCCTGCATGAAGTTGTCAAATGTGATTGGATTTTGTTTTTAAGTGGCTGATTACATTTTCCTTACTAGAATACAGTAAAATCTCAGACCCATCATTTTTTTATATTCTATCTCTTGACCCAGAGTGATTAAAAACATAATCAGCTTTGATTCCAGAGTGACTTACAATAGTATTGAATTACAATGCATTATTATTTCAAGCCATTTATCTGGGCTGCTAGAGGTTCCACAGCACTACTGGCAAAATATTTTTGGATAGATGAACCCAAAGTCGAGTTTATTGGAAGGAAACCACAACCATATGTATGAAGGAAAAAAGGCACTCACACCAATTGTAACATTGGTGCAGTAAGGTGTAGTAGGAGGCAATGGCAAAGGATGATATAAAAGGTTTTAATTGAACAACTATCATGGTCTCTCTTATAGGTACCTGACATGTATTTAAGTTGCTCCTGGGTATGTGCTGTTGTTTTGGTTTCTGTCTGGTGTGAATTGTTTAAATTCTGACTTTCTTGCTCTACAGGTCATATGATTTAGTCAGATGGTTTATGTTGTCCAATAGATTGCCTTAATCACTCTACAGCTACATCTATTTAAATTTGGTTTGAATGTTATCTCTTGTGGGCTATTGTTGCATGTCTTGCTGTCAGGAATGTGTTCCATATAAAGTTTGTGTGTGTAGATATCATGGTTAACTAAGTAGGGTTCATGGTTCGAAATTGTTATCGTATTAAAAAAGTTGTATCTCTGGCTTGTCCCTCAAGGCGTTTTATTTCCACAAGTTTTTACAGATTAAAGTACCTTTTATTTTTCTGTAAAAAAACGTTTGGGCTTATTTGCGCCTGTCTTTATTCCACATTCACAACTTGGACGCCTACAGTTATGACAACAACACTTTCAAAACAAAACCAGTATGATGAGTCCAAACTGTCTTTCTGAATGAACACGCTCAAGCCAATGCCTGGCAGAGCTGCTAGTACCTACAAACATAGAAATACGGAATAATCACTCAAAACAATGACTGACAAGGGGAAACAAACCAGAGGGGTTAAAAACACTTACTAAGGATGGGAGTGAAGCCAGGTGTGTATGGTTGAAGACAGAAACAAGCAATCCATTAGAAGTAACTGTATGGGAGAAACAGCACATTAAACAAAGTCGGTGGGGAATAACTCTGCCACAGAGGGACACCGTGACACTAACATCCAAACCTCAATTCAACTGTAAAGTATGGTGTTGGGCAGGGTTCATCAACTCCGGTCCTGGAGGGCTGAAACACTTCAGATTGTTGTTTTTTCTGTCTAATAAGGGACTGGTTTATACCTGGGAAAGCATGTGATTGCAATTAACTACTAGGTAATATAAAAAATCGGAAGTGTTTTCGGCCCTCAAGGACCGGAGTTGACGACCCCTGGTGTAGGGTCATCCTAGTTTTGGGGCTGCTTTGCTGTCTCAGTGCCTCAAAAGCTTGCCATCATTGATGGATTCCTACGTTTCTCAACAGATTTTGCATGAGAATGTTAAGCCACCTGTCCACCAATTGAATCTCTACAGAAAGTGGGTGACGTAACAGTACAACAGAATAAGTTACACCTTCTGGAGTGGCCCAGTCAGAATCCTGACAACAACTCAATTGAAATGCAGTGGTATGACCTCGAGAGAGGTCACACCAGAACCCCTAAGAATATTACTGAATTGAAACATTTTTTAAAAGAGGAATGTTCCATAATTCCCCCTGATCATTGTGGTTGAGGTTGTTGATGTCAAATTATGGTCAACCAGTCAGGGGCCAAAACCAAAAAGCCACGACTGAAGTTCAGGAATTCTATTTTGCTGTTATTGTATATGGGCTACTTGAAAATTAGAGTTAAGGAGTCGCATACTGATATACAATGAAAGTGTTGTAATAAAGGGCTCATATGTAAAAGAGACTCTTATCATTTAAGTAGGCAGTGTTTGTCTATTCTTGTGACATACCGGTAGTTGAAATCAGGATTTTTTTTTAAAAGGCAGGTAATTCCAAAGGGTTCACATATATTTTCTTGCCACTAATGAAAAAACACTATATTTGAGGACCTAATGGAGCCGTTATGAAACCATCCCTTTTATTTTTTTTATTTTTTACTTCCCCTCCCAAGTCGCACTAACTCTGCCTTGTCAGTAGCTCCACGACTCCTTGGATAGATCTGTGGGAGGGGCGCACACACGGTTCATCAAACAACATGTTGCCAAGCTGGTCAATTCTTTTCGCACTGCTCATACAACACGGAAGCCTTTAGTCAGATCAAGCACGGGGTAATTACGTTCACCAACTATACTTCTGCGATTTAATTTATAGGTGCACGATCTGCATACAAGTTGCTGGAGAGTGACGTGGCAGGATAGATAATTTGACTTATCTAACTCAAATCCCAGGCAGCCCTGCCATTTTACGCTTGTAGGAGGTCCGGAGAAACTCTGAAAACCCATAGTCAGGCTCGAACCTCTGACTATCATGGTGTAGACTGTCCTGCAATGCAGCAACTTAGCCCACTAAGCCAAGCGAACCCGGATCCATCCCTTTTGTCTTAAAGGTTGTCACTGGATACAACTGGATCAGGAGATCATACGTCTCTCTGGAATCCTCAAGCTGTCAGAGCCTGGTAATTCATGCATTGCATACAAGGGCGTCATCATAGAGAAGCTGTTGTCAGACGTGGGTGGGGGCAACACTCATCATGCCCCATTCAAGAAAGGAACTTGGCTAACACAGGAATAAAACAGAGTTTTTTTGCATATCTCAGAGTGCTGATCAAGAGAGACATAAGGAAGGTGAAGGGGTACCATATGTGGGATACCATTATACTACTTACTTTAGGAGATTTCAAATTGTTTAAGAACTAATTTATCTCTGATTTCTCTCTCATCTCTGATGTCAGACACATCAAACTAAACCAGATACAGCCAGTTGGCCCTGGAATTGCCAGTGATATATGTGACTGTGTTTAAGCTTGGCTTGTTCATTGACAAACTTAATCGGATTCACGTCAGTTATCATTCTCACAACCAGGAAACTTGATGTCAGCTAGCCCAAAGCTGTTGCAAGTTTCATACACTGTATACTAGTATATTAGTATGCTAGTTGATGAATGTGTAACCTCCAATGCATGTTTCTATTTAAGACATGCAGGTTGAAAGTAAAAAAATAACATAAGGCTTGGTGACACAATCTTGGAGGAAGCGTTACATAAAACTTTGCCACTCCCACACATATTAAGAGGTTTCTGACAAGGCTTAAGGGGAATTGGAACTAACAAATTGTGAGGGGAGAAGAAACAGCTCACCCCAAAACAAAACGCCACAGTTGCATGAGGGTTGCAAGTGTTTCAGAACATTATTTCTATTAATAAATGTGTTTGCTTGTCTCTGTTTGCTGTTAACTGTGTTGGTATAATATATTCATATTATACACAGCTGTTTATTGAATTTACAGATGTGGCCGAACATATTGCTACCCTTACAGTTAAAGAAAATAGTACATAAATACATATTATTTTACATAGTAAAGCAAATGAAAAGGGCATGTACAAAAATATTGGGAGCCCTAACAAAATATATTGTTGAAAAGCATTTGGAGACATCAACTGCAAACAAGCAGTGTCTGTGAGATTTCCACAATTCTCAATAGATTTTTTGCCCACTCTTTTTAAGCAAAACGCTCTCAGGTTTCTCTCAGGCCAACTCGTAATGGTCTGATGTTTTCTCATCCATTCTTGGGTGCTTTTTTAGGTATGATTTGGGTCATTATCCTGGTGGAGGACCAATGACCTGCTATTGAGACACAGTTTTCTGACAGTAGGCTGGAGGTTTCACTACAAAATGCCTTGATCGTTATCAGATTTACTCGTGCCTGAGGCAGCAAAACAACCCCAAAACACTACTGAGCCTCCTTCATGTTCTTTTCTTTTTATGATTATTTTTTTTTTCTGTAAACAGGCTGTTGTGATTTTCCATAAAAGCTCTACTGTTGTTTTGTTTGTCAAAAGGTCATTCTCCCAGGATGACAGAAGGACATGCATTTTGGGAAACTCCAGTCTGGAGTTCTTAAAAGTATTTATAAGAAATGGCATCTTGCATGTTCTTCTACCATGGAGTCCATATTCATTCAGAGAGCGACGAATGGTGTGACTTAAAATTGTTGCACCTTGAGCTTGAATGTCAACTTAGATCTTTTTTTGAAGTATTCCTTGGTTCTTTCTCGACCATACAAAATATCCTTCTGTCTATCTTTGAGTCAACTTTCCTCTGACGACCACTTCCAGGGATGTTGGCTACAGTTCCATGGATATGAAACTTCTTAATAGTGTTGGCAACAGTAATCTTTACAGATGGTCTTGTAGCGTTTACTTTGGCCTTGCTTGGCCATTGCCTTCTTTCTGACAACTCTCTGGTTTTCATGTTCAGTATGGTACACACAGTGACACAAAAGATCAGAGTACTTTTTTCCATTTAACCTGGTGGAATGAGTGATTGTGGGTGTTAAAGACATTTAGTATCGATATTAGTCCGATACTGGCCAAAATTACTGAATCGGATATTGTAGGATCTGATCCGGTCACGGACTTAGTCCTAAACTGTCATACAAATGCTTAACACCTGAACAACATCCTGTGTTCAGGATATTTTATTTGTATCCTTTGCAGTGTTGTAAACTGTAACATATTTATTGTTAGGCTTTGTAGGAAAATAATGTATTACTCTCCCCATTGCACATGAATGTCATTACAAATAAAATTATTTAATAAGACTTTTTTCATGAAGGTAGGCTTTATATAGTGTTCATCAAATACATGTCTGTATATTGTATATAACAAACTGAGTCAAATGCATGTTTTTTATTGCTTAGGCTAATTGCATTTTAAAAATAGAAATAAAACAGATCTTTAGTGATAATTGACACTTAAAAAGCTAAGGATGTAAAGGAACCTTGGAAAGTTTTTTAAATTTATAGTTATTTTCCGGTACATTAAGGTCCCAAAAAGCATTATTTATTTCATTCATTTTTTTCAATTTTACATTTTTACATCTTGTAAAATGTAGTTTTTGTTAGTTGCTCCGTCGGTCATAATTGCCAAGCCCTGGTCTGTGTGTGAAGTGGCTGGGTCCGAAATATATTATTTAAGCAAGTTAACTGTGCCACATTTTTCAGATCTAACAGTCCTGCTATCAGTTGTATAACTTGTAAAGTTTTGTCTTATATTATATAAGTTTATACAAACCTGTCGCCTTTGGACATGCTTTGACATGGTGAAAACTGATGCGGTATAGACTGGTGTGGTGTCTGTGTACTAGCTCGTGCATCGGCAGTCAATTGCTTTTCCTTAAGGCCCCGGATGTCTGTCCCAGTAAAAATCTGAATTTGAATTTTTAGAGTGAATCTGAATTTCTGAACTGAATTTGAAATGTGAGAACTGAATGTTAAAGTGTATACACACACACACACACACACACACATTTTTTAGCGCAACTGAATTCAAATTCAAAATATTACATACAGTTTCAACTTTATTGTAATTCAGTTTCAAACTAATAAATTCAATTTCAAATTGTGCTATTCAGATTCAGTTTTTAAATTCAATTATTCAAGTTAAACAATACAAATTCAGTTTGTGGTGGCACAAACATCTGGCCATACTGCTGGGTCATTTTAGGGCTAATGTAGATGTGCACAGGTTTGCAGAAAAACACTTTTTCATAGCCTACTCATGCACCATCCTTTATAAACCAGAGCTAGTTTTCGCAACAGCTTTGTTAAAGTTATATTATTAGTGTAATGATCTCTCTCTCTGTAAGGATCAAACTCACAAAAGGTAAGAATGAACAATAATGTTTATTATAGACAGGTTAGTCTAACAGGCGGAACATGGATCAGGCTCAGGCAGGCAGGCTGTAAAACCCAAGGCATAAACAGTTCAGGCGATGGTACAGAGGGTAATCCAAAACATATATCCAACAAACAATGCACAGGTCAGGCCAGAATATCAATCCAAGAAAATAGGCAAAGGTACAAGGGATAATCCGAGACAAAATACTTAATATTCAATGCAGAGGTCAGGCCAGAATAACAATACAAGAAATGAATGCTCAGTAGGAAGAAATATATACTCACAATACCTCACAAAGAGAAAATGGATTGTGTGTGTCCTATATACTGACTGGTGTAGAGCAGGTGTACAGAATTAGGTTGATTGAGTCCGGGTATAGGGAATTGTAGTTCTGATAAGTTCAGGAAGGGGAAGATGTAGTTCTCTGTGAGGGAACAGGAAATGTTACAGAGTCCGGGTAATGGGAAATGTAGTGCTAGAATGGGAAGTTGTATATACAAGCAGTCCAGGAAGGAGGAACTGGAAACGTTACAATTAGATAAACCATGTCCCAGTTTTTAAATATGTTTTGTTTGATCTCAAATAAGATTGTTTAGTAATACTACAAGCTAGAATTCATAATCATCTGCCAGCGTGCATTATACAGTGCCTTGCAAAAGTATTCGTCCCCCGTTGAACTTTTCAACCTTTTGCCACATTTCAGGGTTCAAACATAAAGATATGAAACTGTATTTTTTGTGAAGATTCAACAACAAGTGGGAAACAATCATGAAGTGGAACGAAATTTATTGGATATTTCAAACTTTTTTAACAAATAAAAAACTGAAAATTGGGCGTGCAAAATTATTCAGCCCCCTTAAGTTAATACTTTGTAGCACCACCTTTTGCTGCAATTACAGCTGTAAGTCGCTTGGGGTATGTCTATCAGTTTTGCACATCGAAAGACTGAATTTTTTGCCCATTCCTCCTTGTAAAACAGCTCGAGCTCAGTGAGGTTGGATGGAGAGCATTTGTGAACAGCAGTTTTCAGTTCTTCTCTCAGGTGCATTTATACAGAGACTTTATTACACACAGGTGGATTCTATTTATTATCATTAGTCATTTAGCTCAACATTGGATCATTCAGAGATCCTCACTAAACTTCTGGACAGAGTTTGCTGCACGGAAAGTAAAGGGGCTGAATAATTTTGCTCACCCAATTTGTCAGTTTTTTATTTGTTAAAAAAGTTTGAAATATCCCAAAAATTTAGTTCCACTTCATGATTGTGTCCCACTTGTTGTTGCTTCGTCACAAAAAATTATAGTTTTATATCTTTATGTTTGAAGCCTGAAATGTGGCGAAAGGTCGAAATGTTCAAGTGGGCCGAATACTTTCGCAAGGCACTGTAATTTAATTCCTGACAAATTACAGGTATTTCTTTTTTTATTGTGCATTTACTTTGGTCTTAAAAAGCATTTAGAGTGGCATAAAAAAAAGTCTTAAAAAGTCTTAAATGTAATGTCATTAAACATGCAGACACCCTGTGGCAGCAGCATTGGAAACTTCAACACCACAAAGTTGATTTAGAGGGAGTAAAAGATGGTGGTGTATCAGTATCGATATCGGCTGATACTCAAGGTTGTGATATCGGAATCGGTTTTGGACATGAAAAAGTGGTATCAAGTCACCCATAATTCATACCAATTAAAATAGAATGATCTGCTTTATGGAGTTATATTCCTATCTTTATTCAAGAGCGCATTATTTCAATTTGAGAGCATTTCTCACAGATATTGCATACAGACTTATAATAATTTCACTCAAAACCTTGCTCTCACACTCAAATAGTCACTGCTCGCGCTTGGATTTGCTCTGCTTGCGCTCAAACTTTTTGCTTGGACTCAGAAATGTTGTTGCTTGGACATATTTCCTGCTCTCAACTTCAGCCTTTCTCTTTGGACTCACGCTGTTTCTTCGCGCTTGCATATCTTCTGCTCACGGATTTTTTTCTGCGCTCTCGGATTTTTTGGTGTTACAACACTATCAAAATTCCCCAACCAATAGAATGCCACCTGTAGTGTTGACCAATGAAATGATCCCTGCCCTGTTGAGGGTGCGTTCGTTTAGAAAATCCCTTGCATGCGGGTGCTGTACCTCC
>JACXGM010027901.1:0-14273 GCA_016801145.1 Umbra pygmaea | reverse complement strand
ATGTCAATTGGTACAGTCAATTGGTAAATTATAAGAAATGTTAAACCATTGTTGAATTATTATAAACAGACTGAGACTCCTGGAAATTCAACAGGAGGCTGTCCATCCGTTGGAAGATACTGTACAACTCTAGACATGGCATTTTTAGACATGGGACCATCTTGCAGAAAGTACTGCACAGTAGCTCAGGAGACTTTGACTTGATGTTAAAAAAATTAAGTATTTTTGAAAAACAGAAAGTTAATGGCTCCTTGGTTTACTTCTATCGGCACTTACAGTTTATATACATCGGGGGTTCCCAAACCCTTCCTCTGCCCTCTCCAGACATGCCAAGTTATTATAAACATAAACTAGCACACCTGATTCAATTAGTCAACTACACATTAAGCCTTTGATTGATTTAATCAGTTGTGTCATTTCAGGGTTAAAACAAAAACATGGCCTGTAGGGGAAGGCCCAAGGAGAGGTTTAGGAACCACTGCTATACACTATTGCTTACTGTATATTGCTCCAAAGTTGGACCAAAGAGGGCTTTGTTTAGTTGACATGTAGGCTATGTGTTCTAAAAAACTTGGAGGAAAAGTTGGTACCCAAATTAGCATAAAAGCACCATCCCAGGCAGAGCTGGATCCAGGCATAAGTAAGGTTGGGTATCGTTTGGAATTTTCTGATTCCGAATCAGTACTTTTAAAACGATTCCGATTCCTAAACAATTCCTAAACCGATTCTTGAAATACTGAAAAATGTCATTAAAGAAAAGCTCTTATCGTTTTTTAAATTGAAAATTATGCAAATTTAACAATATATTAACATTTTAAGTACCCTAAGTAACCTAACATACAACTACAATAACTTAACAATAAATAACAGTTACACTCTTACAGTTTTTTTCAATTGCTAAACTTCATCGGTCAACACTGAAACCACCTTTTCAAAACTCTTCACACATTGTGCACTATTAACATTCATCTTGGCCAAACATTTAATCTCACCTACAAAACCCCCTTAAATCATCAAAACACTTCATACATGTCTCAAAAGAAGCTTGTTGAATCTAGCACTGACAACACTCCTCAATCAGAAAGCACACATTGTCACTCACTGACCTAAAAAACACTAACAATGGTCGAGCATTACATACATTATGATATTATATCTCTGAACTTTGATTTTCACATAAATCAGTATTGCATTATAGAATTACAACACTGTAAAAAATGATTACGTGGCACAACTTAACTCAGTCAAGTCATCTTGTTGCTTTGACTCAATTAAGTTGCGGCAACTTTAGGAAAGTTGCGCCAACATTAGGAGTTAAGTTCACTCCTATGTGAACACCTCCCCTGAATCTAGCTGTAGTTTTGAAAACCACCCCAGAGACGTCAGTGGTGTCAAATTTGGATACTTTCGGTGTCCGAGATTGGAATTGCAAACTGCGTTGAGAAGTAGTTTTTAGTGTCTGTCATGTGGGAAACATGACCGGCAAAATGATTGTTGTTTATGGGTCTGGAGGGATTTTTTAACTAGTCTATGTTTCAGAATCACTATTCTAACCCTTGTCATTGTACGTACTGCATATGCATGTTAATGGCCGTGCATAGATTTACAAACATTCTCAAGCAAACTTTCAAATCGATAACACCCACACTTTATGTAGAAATTACTACATGCATGGTTAACACACAGAGTTGAGCATATGCATGCCTGATAAATGAGCCCCCATGGCTGTTCTATTCCATCGCTAGACTGGCGGATGAGCAGAATTTACTTTTTCAGAAAGATGAGTTCCACATTTGGGAATATACAGATGTAATGATTTAATTTGATCTGAGACAATGATGTAAAGCATGCTGTATGTAACATTTGAATACAGTTTCAGCTGATTAAAATACTGTACGTACAGTCAAGTCCCGAATGAGAAAAGCATCCTCTTTAGGCACTTTCTTCGTCTTTCCTGGCCCCAGCACAAAGGTTATTTTCTGGCGATGAAATCATACGAATATTTAAGTGAAAGTACCCAATGATAAAACATACAATAGTTGCTTTACATACTTTTACAATGTCCTCAAAAGTGTTCTGGGAATCATCCACAGCGACTAAGTACTGTTGTTTGGGCTTGTGGTCAATTACATTCTGTATTACACTTTAGGAGAGAGAAAACATTTCTGGTCAATAAATACATGATATACACTCATTTGTTTTTAAATATTTTTCATGACTTAAGATAAAACAAGACTCACCCAGCAAGGTCACTGATATGAATAGTTGGAATCACATTGGTGCCCTCTCCAAAGATAGGGACTTCGGGCAAGTCGCCCAACCAAGATTTCTGATGCAAAATGAACAACACAACATTACATTGAATGACCCCCCATACTCATTTACAGTAGGTTCAACAGCATTTAATATGATGATGTACCTTGAAGAAGTAGTGGAAGACTTGTTCTCCCATTCCATACTGAACTCCTGAGGCCACTACGTACGTGGAGAACAATGAACTGTTCTATAGCAACAAGAAAATCATTGTGACTGAGCTGGATTTAAAAAAAAATGTGTGTGCATGCCACGCATCCAATATACATTTCATATAACATGGGAAAGGCTAATTTAGATAAAAAATCTCTTTATCAAGATTATCCTGGCCAAGACAGCCAGCAGGAAGTGTTTACACACAAGACAAACATAAGTACACAATAAAATCACTAGATTAATCAACATTATAAAAAACATTACAAAAATATTAATAACATTTACATTTTAAAGAGTTTGCCTCGAAGTCTGTCATCAGTGACTCAAAGTCATTAAGCAGGACAAGTTCATCTAGATACTAATAACCATGTAGCGAGTTCAAGTCAATGGCACAGAGCTCGTAGAGGCCCTTTTGCCAATCTCAGTCTGGGCACTTGGAACTGTTGAGAACATTATTCTATATATTCATGTTAAAATACAGTTTAAACAGTTCGGAATGGTATGACTAGATGAGAGTGTTATACACCTAAGGTTTGAGGCCTTTAGGAGATTCTAGGGCATGTTAGGCTGTCTACAGACAGATAGACAGATAGACAGACTCGAGGCCAAACAGTGACTGTAGAAAAGGCACAGTGACACTTGTTATTGTATAGATATGAGCATGGGTTATTCCCTCAGACAGGAGGGGTAGCCTAGTCACTATGACAACAGTTGACTGAGACAGAGAGATGCCATTCCTCTTATAACATCAGAATAAGATTATAGCTTATGATTTATAACTATATTCTATGGTATATTAGACTGCAATACCATTACAGATCTAATGCATGTTGAATGCCATTCAGACTAACATGACCAGTTACATACAGGACACCAGACACAGATAAGGGTTACTGAGTTATTGGAGAATAACAACTAACTAATAACAACTAAGGCCATTTGATAAAATGATCAACCGCAACCTGACTCAAGATAATCATCGTTTCAACCATGGTCCTTTTAAGCTGCTGAATAATCATCTATTTACAGATCCGTGAGCTTAATAACACTGCACACTTATGCATCGGGACTGAAATTTAAGACCCACAATGCACAATGAACTGACAAGGAACATACAGACACACCTTTTTCCCTAATTTCACGACAAGTTTCTCAATGTTGATATGCTCTTTGAAGTTGGGGTGGGCTTTTCTCCTCCTGTAATCTTCCTCAGTAAATGGAATCTCTGGGTCCTCCTGGAAAAGTAACAGGAAAATAACATCATGTATAACGTTCAGGAAACAAGTCTTGGTTAAAACAAGTGAAACACAAGTCAAAATGTCAACCCAACAATTTAGAGGTGCTGTTTAAGCTAACATCACTTTCAGGAATTGCAGGATTCTTGCTGTATTCTTTCTGAAAAGAGTTCAGTCATGTTTATATGGTCACCTTTCATAATCAGGCATTGTTTTCTCCAATGTTTGTGTCATGCACGACCTTTAGAGATATTGTGTTTGATTGGAGTTCTGAGAGGTGCATTTAAGTAACCCATTGATTTGAGCTCCTGTCAGCTAAAATACTTTGGATATACATTATTAGCTACAGAGTTTGGTATTAATTAGCTATACAACTATTTGAAAATGAGGAACAATGATAGACTTTTGCGAGTGTAGAAACCTTTGATGTTACGTTTAGAGCCGTCACGATGCCTATTTCGTGGCAGTGCCTGAGTCGTTGGCTCCAGGTCCACGACTCTGTTTAATGTGTTCTGTTTCACCTGGACTCACAATGACATCATCATCCTTTACTAATGGCATGTCTGTTCTGTCTCCCAAGCATACAAACCTGTTTGTTTCAGTCATTAGTACATATATTTCGTTCCTGGATTGGTGTCTTCATTTGTGGGTTATAATGCATCCGGAAAGTATTCACAGCACTTCCCTTTTTCCTTTTTTTTGGGGAATAATTTAATTTTTTCCCTCAAAATTCTAGAAACAATACCCCAATAATGACATTGTGAAAGAGGTGTGTTTGAAATCTTTAAATTTATTAAAAATAAAAAGCTATAAAAGCACATGTAGTGTATGTAAGTTTTCACAGCCTTTGCCATGACACTCAAAATTGAGCTCAGGTGCATCCTGTTTCCACTTATCATCCTTGAGACATATTGTTTGTTATATGTTACGTGTGTGTTGCCAGATAAGAGTATCGTTTAACTTCCTGCCTTTTTTTCTACTACCTACACTTCAACATGTTACAGTAATACCCACATAACTCATAAAATGACCAATAGGTCACCAAACACAGTACTGTGCGAGGGCAGAGTCCACTACGACCCAGTAGAGGACTACAATAGTGATGAACTGGAGGCGATCATTACTCCCTCTCTCAATTCCCTCCGGTCATAGAGTGGCTGTACTCCCTACCCCCTAAACATCTGGGTAGTTCAGGAGGGGAACAGGGCCGATGGTTTTTCCTGCCAGGTTTTGGAGGAAAGCTGTAGGGCACAGTGCCACATGGAGGAGCGACGTGGCTGGGCTGATGACATTGAAACGAAGGAGAACACCAGACTTCAGACTTATTTTGTATACCCCCCACCTATGATAGGCAGGGATACTGGAAACGATTTCCCTAGTTTCCCAAAACTGAGCTGTGCGGGGGCAGCGGTTGGCCGGCCTTATGTGCGCTTTTCTGGGAGGAATATGGGGACCTGGGGCTCTGGTCTTCAGAGGAAGATGACAATGAAGACTGGAAAAAGCAATGGGTCTGGGTTGTATGGAGGATGATGACAGAGAGGAGCTACGTGGTTGAGCCAAAGATGATGGTATCCTCAAGAGGACTCAAACATGTACTCCTCAGGGGAGGAAGATGAAGACGGCAAGGAGGATAATGAGAAGTACCTGCTAGTTCCATCACCAGTTCTGCAAGCTAGGTACTCAGACTGGCTAGTAGCATTTTCTATGCCACCAGTCTTGCTAGCTAAGCATTGTCGGCTAGCGGTCCTATACCACCAGTCCAGCTAGCCAAGTAACCTAGCCAGCTGGTGCACTGGCAGACAGACCCACTGCAGACAGACCCTTTTCTTGCATGACCTCTACAGCCCCAGCCTTGGCTGTCCATTCTGCAGCCCTCTACACCGATGCCTGTAACTTTGCCCACATTTCCAGTGCCAAAGGCCCTGCTCACCATACCAGTACCGGAGGCATTTACGCCTTCGCTCCTGCCCTGCACAGTGCACTGGTTAAATAGCTCAGCAATATTGCATTATTTATTATTAGCATAATATTTTGACTTAACTATGAAGTAATGCATTTTTTACACATTTCAGTGTAAACTTTGCAAGTAAACAGCCTTTCAATACAGTTATGCCTTACAAAAAAATGCAGTTTAACTGGCTGAGCTGCAGTAAATATGTTTTCCCCAAAATTGCCATTATACTGCATTTTTGTTATTGTTAATTCCCGAAGGCAGATTTAATGCAGTTTAAATCCTTTTTTTTGTGATTACTACATTTTTTATCAGGCACAGTGGGGCATAAAAAATGCCACCATGAAATTACTGCTCCAGGAGCTGACAGATTTAGGCTTTGTTGTAGGCTTTATTTCTTTTGCATGCATTACATACATAAAAAAATAAAGATTGCAAATAATTTAGGGCATGGTCAAATTGTCAGCAGTAAGATCGGGGAATGGGATATAAGAGACCCTAAACATCTTAATGAGGATGTTAGGTGTGGCATCTGGCCACAACCATAAGGTGGAAGTGAACTGATGAAGGCCAATATTGTGTCCCACTCACCAGATCGACAGGCTTGCTTAGTGCCCAGGTCATAATGGTTGATATGAGGATGAACATCTTTGGTTTACTGAACCTGGCCATCTCATTGTGAAGTGCTGGAGAAACAAATGTTAACTTTATTGTTACATTTCTTCTATTGACATTCCACACATAAATACAACCAATTGTGTACTATGCGATAATTTCCAAACCAATACATAGAAATTGTGTAGAGTTGAGCAATTAGCAATTAAATAAATACAATAACCAACCGGAGATTGCCCATGAGGCTTCTTCAATCTGGTCAGCATGCTCTGTGATGTTGTATATAATGACGTCACACTCCATCAGGTGCACCAGGAGTTCTTCATTTTTTAGCTGCTAAAGTATTTAAAAACAGTTGTCTTGTTAGGCTGACTCTTCCACTTAGATGAAAAGATTCAGGGACTCTGAAAGGACATTTTGCATACACACACTACTTACATAATATTTCTCCAACACATGACTTTGCCCTTCTTCGTCACTTTCGTGTTTGTTTGCGAAAGTTCCAACAATTTCAAAGGTTTCTTCTTTTACTTTTGAAACTTTGGATATGTTCTCCTCTTCGTCCTCTTGCTCATCACTCCCCACCAGGGATGCTCCAACTACACGGGCAGACAAGAACTACACCCAGAAAAGTGATTTTATTTAGTCCAACCTCGTCCGTACCATTGTCAACCACTATTGTTAACGAGCCAAGAAAAACCTAAGAAAATATTTTCATGTCAAGATGATCCTCAGCCACTGACTGAGCTACAGTAAGTAATAAGGAGTTAACTGTACGATTAACGCAAGCAGTAAGGCAGGACTGGGTCTGTATGGATTTATTACAGCCAGCAGCAGAGCGCTTTATTATTACACTGCTGGTTTGCTTGATACAGATCAAAGGTAGCTAGCAGCGCCTATTGGCTCAACAATGATTAGAAAAGCAAATCGGTTGTGTCGTCCGAGATGTAGCTACACTTATCAAGAGTTTCAACATAAAAAGACCAACCTCTGCGATACATTTTGATGCATAAGAGTCAAGGCTGTTGATAAAAACTCGCTTGGTGAGATTAACAATCATCTTCACTTCCTCGGCTTTTGTGCTGTTGTAGGCGTCTTTGGTTACCAAGCGACAAACGCCTGTGTCCGCGAGGGGGTATCGTTCATTTCTGGTATCGTTAATAAACAAATTCCACATATGTTGGCTTGAATGCCAGCCTATAAGCGTCTCCTCCAGACTTTACTATGTCTAAGGTACGTTATTTTGCACAAGACTAGTACTTTGGCTAAAGCGATTGGAATGTACTGCTCCATTACCTCATGTAATTGTTTTTGTGAACAAAAGTAGGCAACAAAAAACAAATTGACAATGTACTTTATTGAAACTCCACTGTCAACACTTGAATAAAGTCCTATTTACAATTAATAGACATTGCAATAATTTTAGTTCAGTGCATTTAAAAAGTCAATGTAGCATAGACTCATCACAGTAATGATTCCATAAAAAAAATCTATCTTCACATACTTTGTTTCTAGCAAATATACACACGCACAGCTGTTCATCCCATGTCTGTTCATCCAAAAAATTCCCTTTTGGAAGTGCACTTGTGAAAATAAATCCATCCAGGCAGAATTACATAAATTGACAGACATTTTATTAGGGGCTCATTGGTTTCATTTAGACCAGGAGACCAATTATGAAATTGCTTTTAATGTCTTTTGACCTGAATATGAAATCAGTTATTTTCACAAATTATAACAATTGTCAAAGGAGATATTGGTCAAGTGGAATTACTTTCCAGAATAGGTCTACCTGTGTAAATGTCGCAATGACATACGAAGGTGTCAAATTAATTCACGGTCTAAGGCATAATCATTTGGCCTCCACAGCAAAGTTGTCAAACTGTGCCAGTTCAAAGGAATGTGTTCCTATAGCAGCCCAACCATTATTTGGTCCCAATACTACAGCATTCTTCCATAATGTATATCCATTCAGCATCCCTGTGGCATATTGCCCCTAAAAAGAGAATGACGTAGTTATTATGTCCATAAAATTGACAAACACATTTAATAGGGCAACTGTCTGAAAAGGCACAGGAAGGAAATTATCCCTCCCAAAAAACATAAATTTAAACAAAATTACAGGACAGCTAAGGAAAATTCAGTTTCCCTTGAATCAGACAGGGCTTGAAGTGTTTTACTGTACCTGGACTGAGAGTGATAATGTGTACCAGCTGTACACTCTTGTTCCAGATTTACCCTCTGCCAAAACAATCTGGCCATCTGTGAAGTGAAAAACATACCTTATTGACAAAGCAGGTAATCTTACAACTAAGGTAATCAGTAAAAGGTGTGGTTTCCAGGCAATGGTTAAATCTAGTTCTGGACTAATCCATTTGACCCCCTTTCTCTACCAGTGTGGTTTACCATTAAGGTCTAACTGAAGCAGATCTAAGGGCTTGGGAGGACAGGATTTGATCTTCAAAAGTCTCACTAAGCTATGCTGCTTTTTGTTCCACTGCTTTTTCAACCATAATGACCAGGACCAATGCAGTTGAAGGAGAACACTCCTGGGCAACTATGACATGTAGCTGACAGTTGGCAACAAGGCCACAAGTAGTCAGTAAAGCACAACATGACAATCCTTTCCAACCTTGTCATTCTAATTATTTTGCCTCCATGGAGTAAACACAGGTAGCAGTTGTTAGACCACTTTCAGTTTTACACATTTCAGTTCATGATTCAGTTTATTTAGAAACTAGCTCTGTCTGAGTGTATTACTCACCGAGGTCATTGGTGACCTTGTAGGTGCCATCTGCGAATATCCAAAAGAAGACTCCCTTAGCACTGCGGATAGACTGCCCTCCTTTGTCCACTCTGGCAGCAATGAACACTCCGCCAGTTTGTACCGTTTCCATGAAAACATCACATGTTACTGTCAGGTTCTGCCTGGAAACAATAGTATACAATAAGTACACTGTAAAATAAGCTGTTTGTTTCCAAAAACTTTTCCTTGTCAGGGAAATGTATGGTGACATACAACTCACTGACCCTTGCCACTCACCATTTATAGTCGCCAATGACGCTGATGGTCTGGTCAGCATCTGTTGCCCAGGTAACAGGCATCTGTGTAACCACTTGGCGCAGCGTGAAAACATGAGGACCAGGGTCTGTCAGGTTGATGTAGTACTCAAACACCCCCGTCTGATCAGCAAAATCTGGTGCCTCGGAAAAGGCAGGGTTGGCTGTGGAGAGGTATTGGGCCAGAGAGACCTTGAACAAGCGAGATAGACAGTGCTTTGGATGCACTGAATCTAGACTAAAAAAATGATTAAAGGTTAAGTACTTTTTTTTGAATAAGATTCATATATGTAAAAACAATTTTGAATTTACACAATCTATGAAAATTTGTCAAGAAGCTCAGGCGCAATGCCTTGCCAAGTCAAATATTCTATGGAGTTAGGACAAAAGAGCTATCTATAGGGGTCATGATCTAGGCTTCAGTAAATTATCACTTATAATTTCAATACTTTTTTGTAAACCAGCAGATTATTTTGGGTAGGTATCTATTAATGCCCAACTGACCAATATTAAAGTCATCCTTGTAGACTTTAGGAAAGGACCCAGAAGCGGGTGGATCTGGGTACGTCCCTTTCTGCCCAGTTGTTATCGTTGTTAAAGTGTAAACCTCATCAACATCGAGGCTTAAGGTAAACACACCATCAGAAGTCTGTTGGAAAGGAGGCACAGACCAAAAGATTCATACTGTGCAAGCTGTTACAGTGCCTTGCGAAAGTATTTGGCCCCCTTGAACTTTTCAAGCTTTTGCCACATTTCAGGCTTCATACATAAAGATATGAAACTGTAATTTTTTGTGAAGAATCAACAACAAGTGGGACACAATCATGAAGTGGAACGAAATTTATTGGATATTTCAAACTTTTTTAACAAATAAAAAACTGACAAATTGGGTGTGCAAAATTATTCAGCCCCCTTAAGTTAATACTTTGTAGCACCATCTTTTGCTGCGATTATAGCTGTAAGTCACTTGGGGTGTCTCTATCAGTTTTGCACATCGAGCGACTGAAATTTTTGCCCATTCCTCCTTGCAAAACAGCTCGAGCTCAGTGAGGTTGGATGGAGAGTGTTTGTGAACAGCAGTTTTCAGTTCTTTCCACAGATTCTTGATTAGATTCAGGTCTGGACTTTGACTTGGCCATTCTAACACCTGGATATATTTATTTGTGAACCATTCCATTGTAGATTTTGCTTTATGTTTTGGATCATTGTCTTGTTGGACAAATCTCCGTCCCAGTCTCAGGTCTTTTGCAGACTCTATCAGGTTTTCTTCCAGAATGGTCCTGTATTTGGCTCCATCCATCTTCCCATCAATTTTAGCCAGCTTCCCTGTCCCTGCTAAAGAGAAGCAGGCCCAAACCATGATGCTGCCACCACCATGTTTGACAGTGGGGATGGTGTGTTCAGGGTGATGAGCTGTGTTGCTTTTACGCCAAACATAACGTTTTGCATTGTTGCCAAAAAGTTCGATTTTGGTTTCATCTGACCAGAGCACCTTCTTCGACATGTTTGGTGTGTCTCCCAGGTGGCTTGTGGCAAACTTTAAACAACACTTTTTATGGATATCTTTCAGAAATGGCTTTCTTCTTGCCACTCTTCCATAAAGGCCAGATTTGTTGAGTATACGACTGATTGTTGTCCTATGGACAGACTCGCCCACCTCAGCTGTAGATCTCTGCAGTTCATCCAGAGTGATCATGGGCCTCTTGGCTGCATCTCTGATCAGTCTTCTCCTTGTATGAGCTGAATGTTTAGAGGGACGGCCGGGTCTTGGTAGATTTGCAGTGGTCTGATACTCCTTCCATTTCAATATTATCGCTTTCACAGTGCTTCTTGGGATGTTTAAAGCTTGGGAAATCTTTCTGTATCCAAATCCGGCTTTAAACTTTTCCACAACAGTATCTCGGACCTACCTGGTATGTTCCTTGTTCTTTCATGATGCTCTCTGTGTTTTCAACGGACCTCTGAGACTATCACAGAGCAGGTGCATTTATACAGAGACTTGATTACACACAGGTGGAATCTATTTATCATCATTAGTCATTTAGGTCAACATTGGATCATTTGGAGATCCTCACTGAACTTCTGGAGAGAGTTTGCTGCACTGAAAGTAAAGGGGCTGAATAGTTTTGCTCTCCCAATTTGTCAGTTTTTTATTTGTTAAAAAAGTTTGAAATATCCGATAAATTTCGTTCCACTTCATGATTGTGTCCCACTTGTTGTTGCTTCTTCACAAAAAATTACAGTTTTATATCTTTATGTTTGAAGCCTGAAATGTGGCAAAAGGTCGAAATGTTCAAGGGGGCCGAATACTTTCGCAAGGCACTGTATAATGCCAAACACTAGGGCTTCCTGTCAACCAACGCATAACTCAAGGTTTAAAAACATCTGAGCCATTTCTGTCACAGTAGTACGTTTACCTTTAAGGGGGCCAGTTTCTTGAAGAAGAAAGGCTTTTTTGTCTTGAAGTCAAACCTTGACTGCCACACCTGTAGTTCTTTGATCGAGGCCTAGGACAGAATACAGCTTACTCAGACAGAGTAGTCTAGAGCCATCAATAACTTGCCATAACAGTCTCAGGTGGCTGCAAATATACTCACAAAAGATCCCTTAAGTTGGAATGACACATTCTGGGATGTAACATCAAAGGCTGGGAGTGGAGGTCTGATGCACACAGAATGGTCATGAGTCTGAAGGACAGAAGAAGAAACTGCAGCACATCCATGTTGTTGTGTTCCATACAATTCAGTCTACTAAACAACCCTGAGGAAATCATTGTCCTTGCATTAATAGACTGACTGCTAAAAGGAAAGGAGCTGACAACTCACAGGACTTCATTTGGCTTATCTAAAGCTCAAATCTCAAGTTCCTGATAGAGCACGGCTTAGCTTAAATGAGAAATTAATGTTGACTTTCTCCATTCCAGGCAAAAGCAATAAGATAAGCATCAGAGATTTTTAAACTAACTAACGCCTGTGTTTTACTAATAACATGTCTTTAAATGGTTCTCCTAGCACTGACTTTACTGACAGCTAGTTCAATGAGTAAAATGTAATAGAAATGACGTGTGGTTGTCTCACCTAGTTAAGACGACTGCACTAACTCAATCATAACAAAGTCACTATTAAAAAGTCAGTCCGCAGAATTTAGAACAGGTCCAAATATTGTGTAACATCAACAGAATTAAGCATTCTTCTAAGAATAGATTGCACAAGTACAGTTTATTACGCAAATACTGACCATGGTCTCTATGACAACAGTGAGGTTTCCTTTGCCGTCAGTCAGAGCGACATAACTTCCCCCA
Source organism: Umbra pygmaea (assembly GCA_016801145.1). Classification (NCBI taxonomy): domain Eukaryota; kingdom Metazoa; phylum Chordata; class Actinopteri; order Esociformes; family Umbridae; genus Umbra; species Umbra pygmaea. The sequence goes on along the minus strand of JACXGM010027901.1, from coordinate 1,642 downwards.
TGCGTCAAGTGACCAACGGTCTGCAAGTATATCCATCCTGGCTGGACAAACTGGGTAGTGTGAGCTAGGAGACAATATAATTGAACGTAAACCTAGAATAATTATCTCTAACATTTTAGTTGGAATTATAGCAAGATCTGACAGCTGACCACAGAATTATCACAAAACAAAATAAGAGATGGTGACACTTTTGGATAAGTTAAATATTAGTGAAAGTAGCCTCTGCGAAACAACACTTTCAGGGTGAGCGTCTACGCCTTTATTGCAGTTGGTTACCAGTTATCCATATAGGTGATTCCACCACATAGTTTCCAGTCCAAGGTTCCTCAGCGGTCATTAGGCCATCTCTTCCAAACGGAAGCTCCTCATAGTAACTGGCTACCAGGTTCCAAGATATGGTGCTGAAAAGATAACAAATAGAACTTTAATCAACTACTCTTTCACATCTTCAGGGTGAACTATTTAGTCAAAGCTAACTATGGAAATTCCTGCGACAGTCAGTCAACTTCTCAACTTTGTGAAACCAAGTCAGGTACAAACAGTTAATTTTAAACAAAAATGTCTACAATTCCTAACGCACAAATCTATATAAAAACCCAATATTTGTACACTGATTATTAATTGGCTTTAACTGGAATGTGTTGGCTTTATAGGAACATTCTATATGTAATCCACACACAACGCATTGTTGCCATCACCCCACAAAAGCAGTGTTCCTTTTGAGACAAGGTAAACAACTATTTCAAGTTCTCAGTGTGAAAACCAATCAGCATCCCCTGCTACCTGACTAGCCATTACACAGCAGTAGGGCTGCAGCTATCGATTCTGTTTGTAATCGATTAATCTAGCACTTGATCGATTAATCGATTAATCGGATACATTAAATCGTCTCAGCCCTACACAGTAGCCACATATACAGCAGCCTTCATTGGACTCTGTATTAACTAACCTCCAAAAGAGCTTCGACTCCATTCAACATTCCTTCTATAACCTCCAACTGCTCTTAAATCCCAACAAAACTAAATGCATGCTTTTCAACCGCACACTTCCCATACCCGCCAACCTGACTAGCATCTCCACTCTGGATGGGTCCAAACTGGAATACGTGGACACCTACAAATACCTAGGTGTCTGGTTAGATTGTTCACTCTCTTTCCAGCGTCACATTAACATCATCCAATCTAAAATAAAATCTAGGATTGGCTTCCTATTCAGAAACAAGGACTCCTTCACTTATGCTGCCAAAAAGACCCTGGTAAAAATGACCATCCTTCCAATCCTTGATTTCGGAGATGTCATTTACAAAACTGCCTCTACCTCCCTACTTAAAAAGCTAGACGTAGTCTATAATTGTGCCATCCGATTTATTACCAATGCCCCATTTAACACCCACCACTGCGACCTATATGCACTAGTGGACTGGCCCTCATTACACACTCGGCGCCTGACCCACTGGTATCACCTAATTTACAAATCAATCCTGAGACTAACCCCCCCTTACCTGAACTCACTCCTCACCATTGCCTCACCCTCCCGAAACCTGCGCTCATCCAGGTATATCTCCCTGATCACTCCAAAAGCCCACACCTCTTTTGGCCGAAATTCATTCCAGTTCGCCGCAGCCAACGATTGGAACGAGCTA
>JACXGM010027900.1:0-14285 GCA_016801145.1 Umbra pygmaea | reverse complement strand
TTTTAACTTAGGCTTATAAAAACAATGGGGTGAGGTTCTTAATCACTGGATGCAGTGATGGATTGGCTGGAGGCTGCGGAGGGGAATGCTAATGATTTGTATGCTAATGGGCATCAGCAGTCAGCGTTTATAGACCTCAACATTCTGCCGTCCTCCGTGAGAACTGAGGTTCAAGAAGTAAATTTCACATTTATTTCTCTCATAGACGTCTGTAAAAATTTGTATCTGAAGAGTTTTAGACCATGCCTTTGGCTAACCAGCCACAACGTGACTCATAAGCATACAACATGTAATAACAGAAAATCCAAAGAAAGATGTACAATGCCTTGTACCTTTGACTTTTTTGGAATTTTATGTACATTTTTTTTATTATATTTTGTATGCTTCTGAGTATGAGCTTTGCCGTCTGGAAGACGATACAGAGTCCTTCGCAGTAAACTCAACATTTTATTTATAAATACTTTTCTGAAACCCAAAGTGCTACGGACAGTAAATGCAAATGAAATACAAAAGACAAGAATAATACAAAAAAATCTATGAAGAATACATCTTAAAACAATTGTTGTTATCTGTGCACTAGCCAGAATTCAATAGAAAAAGTGACCTTAACCGTCATACTATATTACTACACTATGTTCGGCTTAATCATAGTAATAGCTACATTAATAATAATAATAATAATAATAATAATAAAGAAATCTCTCATCCCTTTACACACTGTATGTATTTGTTATTTTATTGCATCAGTAATAATACAGTCCCTATCCAACATTCAATTCCAACCATCCTTTCCTGCTTCCATATGGTGTTTAACATTAACAAGCCACTGATCTCATTGTGGGCGTACTGAACTTTTGACAACTGTTGTGCTGAAGGCAACATAGAGAACAATGTAATTTTCTGACAAATAAAGATGGAAGTCTGGATGCAACTGACATGCTTTCTAATATGTATGCCATACTGTGAGAGCAGTCTAGTGAATAGAGGTCTTCAAATATTTGTGTGCCAAAAGAGAGGAAAAAAGATTGTTCGTGTGGGGATGCACCAGACGTGTGTTTGCTTGGCTCCCTTGCTATGAGGTGTCAGAGTTCATTATAGGGCTTTGACAACTAAAGCGAGCCTCACTGGGTGTCCATAGTAAGAGATAGAAAAAGGTCTGATTGGGCAGCACCATGCCTCCAAGGGGACAGGGGAGATTTGTTAGCAGTGTTGGAAGGTAAGGCTTGTCTGGATGCCATTGGCAGAGAGAAAACCACTGCTGTATGGATGATGAAACAAAAGTGCCATCCAAATAAGATGGCACTTGTCTGGCCATGATACCTTTCTGTGTATTTAGTAACAAAACAAATCACAATCACATTGGCCCTCATTCATGAAACATGCTTACGATCAAATTTGAACTTAATAACCGACAGAGATAGTATTTAACAATATAATCTTTGTCGTATCCTTATGATCAACCCCACGGCTGGTCGGAGACCTTGTAAACCAATGTAAAAAAATAAGTTAGTTTAGGTCTAATGCTTGATTTGCTATAAGACCATCATTATCATAAAAAACAACCATCATAACAGCCTCAGTAAAAACAACCAAAACTATAGTATTAATAATTGGTAATATAAAATAAATTGACACAGAATATAGCACATACAAACTACCACCATATTAATTAGTAGGCCTATTATTTATTCCTTTCACTTTATGCTGCGGTTGTCTCTCATTTCATTCACACATTTGTAAAGTTTGATTCAGCTGTGTGTATAGGCTATGTAATGCCTGATGCATTAGGCCAGTGAATTTGCTTTGCCTTGCATTTCCTAAGTTAGTCATGCCTATGATATCCACATACTTGGAGAGCATAAATTGCCAATATATTTTCAATGGCAGAAATCATTGTGCATTTTTGAGGTTATTTCAAAGCCATACAGTAAATCAAATAGTTTAATTCATTTTCCTTGTTTAATTCATTTATTTCTTATTTCCTCCAACGTTTGGCTTTTTTCCTTAAGATAATTTTTTTCCTTTATTAGATTGAAAGATGTGTTCATCAGTCATGTTCTGACATGTCTGATCTAGTTTTTTTTAACTAGATTTCGTTGCGGGACCTACCGTGCGGGACCTATTCATACTTTGCACGTCACGTCACAACTATTGGCTGGTGGGCAAAAACATAATTCTCCTAGCAACAAAACCTAGTAAGCTAACCAAGGGTCTTGCCAGGGCTTCGCCAGTTTTACCATACAAAAGTTGATGTTTTAAGTTAAAAACGGCATGCCAAAGAGTAATAGTATGTTCCCTTATCGTATAGTGTTCCCAGTGTGGTTATCCTAACCAACAACACACGCACACACGTAATCTCATTTGATCGAAAAGTGACTGACACACACATTGTTAAATTCATAGGATGTACGCATTTCTAGTCTTTCTACATGGGTTTAGTTGATGATCGGGCTATAATAAGACCACATAGGCTATGTAATCGCTGATGACCGGGACAATTTCATAGTGGTTGGTGTAAACCGGGACATTTTAGCGTAGGCATGGGGAACGTATTCAGATGAAGACTTCATCACACTATGAGTCAGATTAGCAAACGTCAGCAGGAAGCTAGCTAACTAGTAACACTGTTGCTTTGATTATGAAGATATTCCTGTTTATCACCTACGACAGCGTTGTTAACCGATCTACTCCTGAAAAAAAGATAGCTTTTTTTGAGAAAGTTATTTTGTAGGCTTTCATTTTTGGTGCGGTGTAAGTTGACGGATTCTTGATAGATGTAAATATCTCCAAACTCCAAAGTCCGGTAGAGACTTTTCAAGCTTCAAAGCAATGAAAACATAAGAAGGTGCTGCGTATGGATCACAAGTCCTGAATATGTTAACCTTTTCATGATATCTAATTTTAACATTTGTTGACATATGGTCTAAATACTTTATTGTAGTATTGGAAATCTGTAAGGCTGCAATTCCCCTGGCTGGCCACTGTTTGTCACCATTTTCTCTGCGTTTCTTGGCCACCAGGTATCCATGTAATCACGTGACTGCAAAGTATGAATTGTATGAGGAGAAAGGTGGACAGGTGTGATTGGACCGGGAGCGCATAAGTCACTCCTCGCCAATGTGCATTCTATTTTGGGGCGCTTTGTAATAGTTTGATGGGTGAAGTTCAAATTTGGTTCACCTAAAATGAATAAATAAAAAGGTTAATTAATAAAAACATTTTTCTGTTCAAACATTTATGCTCTTGTTCTTTTCGCTTCATGATTCATCCTTGATGACCTAATTTCTGCTAAAAGTTGTCAATTTATTGGTTGATTATCACCACACCCTCATAAATTAAATTGTGTGTGTGTTTAGGACAGGTGGCATGCGTCATAGAAATAGAATGAATAGAAAGTCCATTGAACTGTTTGGCATGGTCATTCAATTAGTAAACAACAAAATGGTGATTGTTGTTATTTGTCACTGTGACAACACACGTCGGTGGAGCCGTAAAGTGTGTCACACTCAATAGTTTGAGCGTGAGATAACTACAGTCATTATTTTTGTTCTGTACTAAACCAGCTATTCCTAAAGTGTAATAAAAAATAAATTGTAGTTCAACATGCATTTCAATATTCAAACGTGCCTATACGTTAATAAATTGATGTTTTCATGTCTGAATAGTCCAGTCTCACTGGTGAAAATAATCACCAACTTGATAAATATCAACCTAATGTCAAATATCAAATAGGATAATTGGCATCCAACCAAAAAAAACCTAATTGTTTCTTTTTATTGAGTACTTGAGAAAAGACCTCCAGTAGGCAAATCAAACTACAAACTGGATAATTACCATATGTAACGCTAATACAATTAAGTAAAAAAGGAAGAAAAATGATATACAGTTAGATAACATTGGCTACTCACTTATACAGCACATATAATCTTATATAATTACCACCAAATCTTTCATGTTTTTTTAAAACAATTTATAATTTTATTGGACAGATTAACTACACGCTGTGTGGAATTCAGCGCAATTCAACTGGCCTGTAGCAGTGGCGGCAGGCTGGGGTAAGGGCTGTCACCCCCACGAATAAGCTTTAGCTCTCCCATCGTTTGTATGTTGGCCAACCCTCCCTTTCTCTTGCCTAAAGTGCTTGAAAACATATTTAATAAACAGTATGGGAGATGCTGAAAACCATAATGATGTGCAGTTCAAACAATCTGTCATGACTCCTTTTATTAAAAACGGTCCTAAAAACGGTCAGATGAATACTGTAGATGGCACACAGATTGACATAAAAGCCCACACGAAAAATAGTACAGTAGGCTATATGAATCAAACAGCATTCCACTCAATTTAACGGTACATATTAAGTGGAAAATATGCTTTGAAATATTATTGCATGAGGTTGGAATATATTTTATTCTGCAGGACAAAGATCATGGCATTTATTTAGGCTAAATTATGACGCTATTATGGATTAGATGTCTATTATTGTTTGTTGAAAATATTTATTTTGAAAAACAGCATATTTCTCAATGCAAATACTTTTTACTGGTGAAGTAACAATCATGCGCTAATCATTTTACACTACATGGCACCTTCTGTCAAACTTGGAAATGTTGATTTTGTCGTACATTTAATGAAGCTCATTGTAGTGTATGTTTCCCGCAGGTAATTAGGGGTGTGTTGATAGGCAAATCGTAGAGATTGTGCACCACCACTGACATGAAGAACAAGTGGTATTTTTCAATTTGGATTTCCTACTGGTGTGCATAAAATCATCATAGGATCGTTTAAACAATCCAATTTTATTTTGCTTAGGCGCATTCTTAATTATATTTGTGAGTACAAATGTAGGATTTTTTAAATGCAAGCTTGATAATAAATACCAACACTAGTTAGTGATTTTTTTCACCAGTGAGACAGGGCTAATCAGACAAGGAAAAAATCACTTAAATGTATAGGCCAGTTTAAATATTGAAATATATGTTGAGTTTTTTATGTACGCACTAACAATAATGCGGGTACTCCACTTTGGCAATAGCTGGTTTTATATAATCAACACGAGGGTGGTTGGGTGTTTAACATTTGTGTTGGGTGTTTAACATTTGTAACACATTGACTCGCTGAGTGCCCATTAATGCAGGTCTGGGCGAGGGGAGATTATGTGTCACCTTTCTACAAAAATGATGCGCGCTTTGTAGTCAACAAAACAAGATTTCTGCGCAATGTACATGGGTGTGCGTTAATATTGGGTGCACGCTTTATGCGCTAAAATACAGTACTCTACGCTCATTCCGACCAGGTGCGACACTTAAGTGAATCACACATTTCAATTGACTTAAGTCTCTTCCCATGCTTGAATCTAAGATTTTTACATGAATGAGGGCCAATGACTGGTGGGTAAATTTGAGTGTGGTTTACTTTCTTTTGTTATTCCATTGAATTATGGTATGGCATCTTAGGCAAGATAGGTTCAACAGTTATATTTTTCAGCATGTGATCTCAAAACTATTTTCATTTTACTGTGCCATCATTTAGTACATTTATTCTAGCCTGAACATTTTCATCTGACCTCACTCAGTCACCCTCTGACAGAATTACTAACCGGCACATCCTGAAATCTCAGACTAGATATTTTGAAATATAGTGTTGAATGGAGTAATTTATCTTGTCTACAGACAATGTTGTTGTCTAATTTACTCTTTCTGCAACTCAACACCCTTAGCAGGTACCCATGCAGTATACTAATATGATTGGTAATAAGCAAACACTCATAATCTATCGATTGGATCAGCATTTTTACCAGGCTTGTTTTTGAGCCCTTTAAGCCAGTGGGTATTTTCTTTTAATGACTGTTTATTGTTTATTAATCTGCTACCTTAAAAAAAATGACCTTTGCAATCTGTATGTTTGGCACTTTTGTGTTGATGCTGCTGGCTGTTTCCATGGAGTCCAAGAGAGAGTATCAGCCAAACGTGCTCTCTCTATTGAATGTACTAAAATTACACAAAATAATCCATTAGAAATCTTAAAAATTATTTCCTGTAAAATTAACTACCTTCATCCAAGGTCAGCTATGAAAATGGGAATGATTAAATACTGCGTATTCATAAAGCAACAATATTCAGGAAGATATAATGGACAGTATAATTTCAGTTATAGTTCACTGACTAAAACTCAGACAGAAGTCTTATTGTTGGTCATGTTCAGACAGTTTTATTGTTCAAGGATTATTTTCCACCTTTTTAAATAAGCCTAGGTTGACCTTTAGAACATATTCAACCAAATGTTTTCTATGTTTCTTTTTGTGTCTGAGCCTATTTGTGTTGTACGGAAGAATACATTGTCACCTAGCCTCTATCTTCTTTGAAATCCAATAGTTTGCCCCCTGGAGATCTAAACAACCAAGTCCTTCAGAAAGTTTTTAAAAAGGCTGTAACTGGTCAACTTGTGTATGTGTTTGTGATGATGCATCTGATGAATCATGCATTGGATCAAAACAAGGTGTCTTTCTGGGTGAACAGGTCTGTCACCTCTTCTATCTCCTCCACCTGCTGGCCTCAGTCACCTCCAGTCACCAATCACTGGTTGGACTGTCTCTGAGGAAGCCATCCAAGTGACCGTCCCATAGGACTATAATACGGAAGTGAGTTTTATTTAGTGACTCTCCAAGGCAAGTCTTCTCCGCACTTCAGTGCCTCCACAGCTGCTTCTTGTTGGCTTCCATCTGTTAAGGGCATTGTTTGTGTGGTTACTGATCCTGAACTCATTACCATCAACCTCTCCGGTACACTATTGTTCTTCCCGTTAATATGGCATCTCCGATCCAATCTGTCTCCATTGTTTTGCTGGGAAACTGAAGTGATCCACACTGCACTGCACTGGACCTGATAACATTTTATGTAGTGATGTTGGGAGTCACAGGAGAGACCTGACCAGACCTATATTCACTGGCCATTTCAATAGATACACCTAGCTAGTACCTGATTGGACCCACTTTTGCCTGTCACCAACAACAATGCCATATTCAAAGTCACTTAAATTATCTTTATTCCCAATGAACTTCAGCAGATCATATTGACCATGTCTCCATGCCTAAATGCAATGATTTGCTGCCACGTGATAGGCTGATTAGACATTAGTGTTAACATGCAGTTGAACATGTGAAGTGGCCAAAGAATGTATTTTGTTTGGAGGCAAACTGGCAAACTGAGCCCTTTGATACCACTACCCATACAAATATATTATGTGTTGTGGCTTTTTCTTCAGGACATAAGGTAGGCTTTCACATGTTATTAATTTGCCTACCAGCATTTTATTTCTTTGTTGACTTGGTATCTGCATCTGAGATTAAAATAATTGTTAGTCAACACAGCGAATTATATTCTATGTTGGCAGTCTGTAAAACATAATTGTTACTTTCAAAAAAAGAATGCCCTCAACATACAGTATCACACAAAAGTGAGTACACCCCTCCCATTTTAGCAAATATATGATTATAACTTTCCATGTGACAACACTAAAGAAATTACACTTGTAAAATTTAAAGTAGTGAGTGTACAGCTTGTATAACAGTGTACATTTGTTGTCCCTTCAAAATATCTCAACACACAGCCATTAAGGTCTAAATTGCTGGAAAAAAAGTGAGTACACCCCTAAGTATTTTAAAAATGAACCAATTACAATATTAGTCCTCCAGACACAGGAGTCCTCTACTCTAGCAGTGCAGCTGTTGAACACAAAGATAAATTATCTTAAAGCAAATTCACTCTACTTACAATGTTGTGTAAACAGATAATGTGAAATATTATGTATGAATGGTTTTGGCTGCTAATGAATATTAGAAATGAAGTCATAGACATGTTTGCCATTGGGCCAGAAAGCCTAGAGAACCTACAGTATTTTACAGCAGGGAAACTATTATTATCCAGGACTATAATTCCTAACAGTGCTAACCTATGTAACCTCTCCACTCTTGTTTTTAACTATATTATGTAATTGGTCAAACTTGTTATCCTTTAGCTTTAAAAATAAAAAAACATTTTATTTAGTCATTTTAACTTAGTAGTACTTAGTGGCACCATTAACATAGTGGTGAATGAACAAAAAAATTTACTAAAAGCTTTTCTTGAGAGAATGATGAATAATGGTAGCGGATGTTACTGTTAGCAAAAGGACAGTGGAAAAGCCCTATAGCTTATTTGAAATGGAGAGGAAACATTTTTGAATACTACAATTACCTAGCTGTACCTCATGGTAATGTAGTTAATTTTTCTAAAGCCAAAACTGTATGCTATACATATTTAAAAGCCAAAAATCTGATATAAACAATTTCAATAAAACTGCATACAATTAAAACTGCAATAGCCAACGCAATGTCAAAGGTGATTTCATCATCTTTACTCTAATTTGCATGTTTTTGATGACACAAAACAATGATCTATGTGCAGCTGCAGCACTAATGGAAACAGACGCAATCATGCAGGCTAATGTGGCTTGCTAGATGACTAGTGGCTGCATTCCCATTTTTTATTTCAGCAGATATTGCGTATACTCACGCTTATTTCCCATGGAGCAATACACAAATTAATTAGGCTGATGAAATATATGAGAAAGTTTATATTACAGTGACAATGAACTTTCATTTACAAATGAAATATCACTATCGGTCAAATGTTTTGAACACCAAGGGATTTTCATATTTTTGATTCACCTAGGTGGCATTAAAGTGATAAAAATATATTTCCAAGACATTACCAATGTTGCAAATGTATATCACTATTGGAAATGACTGATGTTATAATTAATTAACTATTCACATATAGTACAACAGCAAAGCCACATTTTCAGCAGCCATTATTCAGTGTCCTGATGACTAAACTTTGAACACATCCATAATTAATCATGTTTTGACTACGATTTGTGATAAATTTAAAGTCACCTTGGTGAATGCATGTATCAATTCCAATCAAAAAACATGTAAACAGTGTATACACAACGAATGACCAGTAGTGTAAACTCAGCAAAAGAAGACTTTCTTTTTAATGTCACCAGCTTACAAATGCTATTTATATTTTATGATATTTTAGAAATACACAATTGTATGTGCAGCTCTGGAAAACAATAGGAGACCACTTCACATTTTTCATGAATCAACCCTATTGAAAAACTCTGGAAAGTGATGAAGAAGAAGATGGATGTTCAAAAGCCATCAAACAAAGCAGAGCTGCTTGAATTTTTGCATCAGGAGTGGCATAAAGTCACTAAACATCAATGTGAATGGCTGGTGGAGAGCATGCCAAGATGCATGAAAGCCAATTATAATTATTGTACCATTAATATTAGTATTCCACCCAGTATTCATTTCTGAACTCACCTGAGGGATTTTTGCAGTTCCTAGAACACAACGTTCCTCTAACCCTTTTTTTCTCATGTTCCGACTGAACCAATTTGGGGATTATTAAGTTCCTCGGACCACAGTTCCTATAACTCTTTCAGCTCCTACTTCAGAGCAGGGTCTGTCAATTCTCCCTTTTCCTACGTCTACATTGATCGGTTCAATTTATAAATCACGCCTGTCATTTCATTTGCTTTTTGCGCTCTGCTCTCCAATCTTCTTCCATCATATTACGCTAGAGCCTTCGTCTTCTGTGTTTCTCTGTACTCCAGCCTAGTATTTAAACACCGCCATTCAAACTTTGTTATGAGGACATATCAACACAACACTCTTTTTTGAATTGTATTGGATGTTGTTTTCAGCCCCGTAATCTGAACAAACAGTAAGCAGCTGTTGGAACCCAGCACTACTTGGGATGAAGACAACCAGATCATCCGCATACATAAGATGATTTACACACTTATCTCCAATCAATGTTACTATAACATTCAACTCTGAAATAATGTTGTATGTGGTGCTACGCTAAACTCTAGTGACAACGCTATAAAGACTGTTACGGTGCTTGCCTCACTCCCTGACCCTTCCTACAATTTCCTATGGCCACTTGGCCAGTGCAAATGCAAATAGCAAAACCAGTTTTGGGGGAGAGTAGATTGTAAAAGTATTTAGAAGTGGACTGTTCCTATAACTACGTTCCTGTAACTCCTTGGTCCTAATGTGGCTATTGTGTTGTATAAAACACAATTCCTCTGTGAGAAAGCCTTGACAAGCTGAAGAAGAAGAGATCGCTATATTGCAAATAACTGTATGTGTTATGCAGATATTGAATGTCTGATGATTAAGATTGGCAAAAGTCTGTTTTAAGGAATGGGAGAAACAGATTGGTTATATAGGGGTTGGGCCTTAGGCTTGTGAACATCTGGCAATAGATGAGTAGTCAAAGGTTAGGAAGGAGGCCCAGAATGTGTCCTGGTCAAATTTCATTTAAGCCTTTGTCAGCATAGGTTGAAGGTCGAGAGGTTGACAGTGGTGACTAAAGACCAGGGTTAAGGGTAGGAGGGGAGATCATCTTGGCCCAGTCTTAGGTTTCTAGACTTCTAGATGCCAGAGAGTAAGACAGGCAGCTGGAGAATGCTATTATTTGTTTGAAGTATTAGCCAATCAGGGGCTGGAGAAGTTGGGAAACCTGAGATAAAAATGCTGTGTAAGAATGTATTTGGTGTCTATTCTTGCAAGGAATAAAACCAGCTCTATTCGTAGGAACGGAGATTAATATTTGCTCTGTCAAGTTTCAAGTTTCTTTATTTGTCACATGCATAGTCATAGTCATACACCTACAACAAGCAGTGAAATGAATTATTGACTCCGCTCAAACTGAACTATCACAAAACTGAAAGCATAAAAGTTAATTTATATAATAAAATTAAGTATAAAACATGACTAAATCAGAAGCTAGAAATAAAATACATCCACCCATACTACTCCCACTTATAAATATAATAAAACAATCTACTACAAAGTGTTCACTAATTAGAACCAAGACTTAAAGTGCAAGAATGTATAGTGCAGGTCATAAGGGAGGTGCATGTCATGTTTTAATTCAGGGGCCTAACAGCTTGTGGATAAAAACTCCTCCTGAATCTTTTTGTATTAGCCGTGATGCTCCTGAATTGCTTGCCTGATTTCAGCAGCTGAAATAGGCAACTGCCGGGTGGGAGGTATCTTTTTGAATTTTGACAGTCCTACTCCAACATCTCTTCTGATGGAGTTCATCCAGGGATGGAAGGGCTGAACCATAACAATGCTCAGCAGCACGGATAATACTTTGGAGGGCCTTCCTGTCCTTCTCACAACTGTTGCCATACCATGCTGCCATTCTCTACGTCAGGATACTCTCCACAGTGGCAGAGTAAAAGGATCTCAAAATGGCTGGGGAGGCTCCAAACTTCCTCAGCTGCCTTAGATGGTACAGGCGCTGATTAGCTTTTCTGGCCATAATCTGGGAGTGAGCAGACCAAGTAAGGTCCTCAGAGATGGTGAAACCCAGATACTTAAAACAGCTCATCCGTTCTACTGGGGCCCCATTGATGTTGAGGGGGGCATAGGAGTGTTGACGTCTTCTGAAATCCACAACAAGCTCCTTTGTTTTACTGATGTTAAGTTGGAGGCAGTTAGTCTGGCACCATGACGCCAGACTCTCTACCTCCTCCCTGTAGGCTGTCTCATTGTTGTTATGAATGGACCCCAGCACTACTGTATCATCTGCAAATTTTATGATGGAATTTGTTCTGTGAATGGCTGCACAGTCATACGTGTACAGGGAGTACAAACATGGGCTAAGCACACACCCTTGTGGAGCTCCAGTGTTTAGGGAGATAGAGCTGGAGGTGTGTCCACCAATTCTCACAGCCTGGGATCTGCCTGTAATGAAGTCACTGCCCGATGGGTGAAGACCAACCGACCAACTTATATAATACATCAGATATTGTACCAAAAACTGTGACATTGATGTTTTATGACAGACCCATAAAGGGATATTTTTATACATATATCACAAGTTTGCACATGTCATGTCTTCTCTCCACAGAATGAACTATAGCTGACAAAAGGTCCACATAGACAAATGTTATTTACTCACTGGGGGGAAAGGGGGTGGCAGTTAAATTGAATGAAAAATCTGTGCAGCCTGTTCCTTTGTAGTAGCACCAGGTTGGCGTCTTAAAGTTGGTGAATAATGTAATCAATGTAAATATCTCAATATTGGTCTTGTTGTTTCCACTTTCTATGGCCAGTGAAATGTGATTCCCATTTTGATGTAGCGGGAGAAGTGGGGTAATGCCTTAACAGAGAGGATAAATCCCTTTGTCTTAGTTAGTTTGTTGAGTCTTTATCGTAAACGATACTCAAAGCAGTTTATCGCCGTAGACAATTTAGACTAGGGACCCAGGGTGGCATGGTGATGGAGGACCCCCTGACCACTAATGGCTTCACACATGGTGATGTTGCCCCCGCACTGCCCGGCGACTTTCTCGATGGCCCTTTGGCCGATGATGTTTCAGTCCCGATGTCTGGTTTTTACCAGAGTCTCTTCCTCTATCTCCTCTCCCTCTTCCCTCCCCGAAAAGTGCTCTTCGCTGACAATTTGCAGTTTTGTTTCACCAGCAGTGATGGTCAGACTCAGGTTTATTGTCTAATTGTCTAAGCATTGTCATACTTTTGCAGGGGGCAAAGTATGGCCCGTGGGCCGGACACAGCCGACTGGCTCCCTTGATTTGACCTGCAAGGGATTTTTAAAAGAAATTTAACGTGATTATATTGTAAAACATTTTTTTTTACTCAAATGACTTTCCATATGCACTGTTGCGTTGATTCACATGTAATGGCTAAATGATCTTGAAACAAACAGTGGTGATTACCGTTTCATTGACAGTATCTGATGTGCAATTTGACCCAAAAAAGCTAGGGTACCTGGCTTTTTAATCATTCTATGTTGCACTGCTACTGTTATTTTTCTCCTCCCTTGCACTTCTTCGTATTTATAAATTAGGCACTGGTTAAAAGACACCGACTGGCTGGCCGAGCTGATTTAAAATGCATGTATACCTTTTAAAATGTATCAAATGCACTTACTATTTATTTTATTTTTGGGGAATTTAGATTTATTTTTAACAGTGCTGAATGTTGTCAGACATCTGCTGTCATATACAGTATGACATAATTCTTTATTTATTCTACTTGTCATTATATTTTTTTCAAATATAGCTATAGCATGTTTCATGTCGAATTTGTTAAGTATTAGAAAATGAGACAGCATGATGTAAAGAGCAAAAGACTCCATTCTTTTCCAACAGAGCCGGTTTATTCTTGCAAGTATAGACAACAGACAGAAGCATTGCAACCAAGTTTTATAATCAACATGACATCACATTACCACAGCCTTCTCATTGGCTAATTCTTGCTGCCTTTCTTAAAATCCAGTGTCTGACTCTTTAACATTAGAACCGCCATGCCTTCCAAACTAACTTTAACCGCCAACTGTTGACACCTATCAAAATCATTAGCATACAAATCATCCTCCTTAAAACCACTCTCTCCTCTGCAGCCTCCAGCCAAGCCATCACTGCATGGCTTGAGATTTTTGTTGTTTTTGAATGTATTATATAACAGTAGATTACAAAAAATATATATAATATCAAAGGATATATACATGCTGTAGTAGCTTTTTTTTGCCTTTTTTATTTTAATTATTAAGTCTATAGAATGAAAATCCACCACATTTACTTCATTCAGAGATAATCCAGTATTAGTTTTCTTTCTGTTTTATTTTGTTGATGTAGAAGGTAAAAACTATTTTCAACTAAAATATGCAGATTGCATGTTGCACAATTAGAAAGTGTGGCTGTTTTGCAGTTTTATTCATTTTAAAATGTGTTCCATGGTTCCATTTTTTTTTTCTAATATTTTTATATTCAAATAATAGAGTGAACATTTCAGATGGTGCAGTGTGGATTTTAGAATTGTTCTATGTACAGTTTTCTATAATTATTGAATTATCTGCTTGCATCAGAATTGCTTTGTGCCAACGAGATAAATAGACTTGAAGTGTTCAAGCAAGTGTTCAAGCAAGCTTCGCATTGCATAACGGCACGCGGTAAAGACTGGTTTATCTCCACCCTCTTCTGTGTAGGTGAATATATCAAAGTCAAAGTCAAAGTCAAAGTGGTTTATTTATCATATGCATTGAATAACATACATCATCCTATGCAGAGAAATTCTTTTTGACATGGCTCGGCGATTCTATGCAGTGGGCTTAAAAACAAGAATTACAACAATATAAGAATTTTAAAATAGTAATGACAATAGTAATAATAATAATAGTAATAATAATAATAAT
>JACXGM010027899.1:0-14286 GCA_016801145.1 Umbra pygmaea | reverse complement strand
TTATACAGACTAGCACATATGTAATATATCATGTTATATCATTATACAGACTAGCACATATGTAATATATCATGTTATATCATTATACAGACTAGCACATATGTAATATATCATGTTATATCATTATACAGACTAGCACATATGTAATATATCATGTTATATCATTATACAGACTAGCACATATGTAATATATCATGTTGCTACTGATAGAAATGGCATCCATTTTCTTTTGCACATATTTTGGTCTTTATTAAAGTTATTTTACCGCATTGCTGACATGTGTGTTTGAACCGTAGCACAAGATTTTCTTTGTACATGCAATTACACCTGCGGTCTTCTGTACAGGTGACAATAAACCTTGACACTTGAACTCGACACATCACCTTAATATTGTGTAACCTTGAAAGTATTATATTTACTCTTTATACAGATTCACGGAAACAATTGTATGGTTTTACTGTTTGGTCACATGCACATTTATTGAAATATATTAACATTATATTTTTGATGGATTTACTGTAAGTACATTTTCAACAGAGATGAGTTGACCTTAAAATTAACCAACCCATTTCTACATACATGTTTGACATTGAAAAGTTTTTAGCATTGGCGGAGCCACGGTATCCACCATTTATTGTCATCAAAATATACTCCCCCTCCAATTCCTGAGCAAATCCTTTCCTCGTCATCTCAACAACTCCACATTGGGTCATGTGTCCTCTGAAGTACATCTTGCTAAGCTATTCTCCTTCTTATCACAATGTTAAGTACAAGTTGCTTTCTTTTCTTTGTATAATTCATTAGTGCACGCACAGTTTTCCATCTAATCCTGGAATCAAAATATTTACTGTCACCTTCCACTGAAGTCTTCTTCAAGTTTATGGTTATTGGGAAAAATCACTTATTTGAAAGGTGAAGAATTTGTCTTTTATCTGTGAAAGAGCATAAAGGTTAATGTAATGTATTAAAATTCAACACAAGAACAGGAGATTGGCATTCCAACTATGATTAGGCCTTCAAACATGTTGGACGTTTCGTCAATACACAATTTTCCCTTTCTTTGTGGGCTTTAGATAAGTGGACTTTACCATACATGGGGTTATGAATAAAAAGTCACCTATTGATATGGGAGACACGCAAAAACCTTCATGTCGGTTTCTCTTTTCTGTCTCTTCGGCTGGAGAGAAAAACGTAAAAAAAATTAAAAGCCTATTGCTGCCATTAGCGAGATGCATATTGCACTGCTGACATTTTGAAAACGTATCCCAGATTCACGGCCTATCACTTTGAGGGATCGACAAAAACCATCAGTTAGCCTGACACTTTTGACATGGGATTTTGAAATATTTCCCCCTAATCTGCCTGATTTATGGAAGCATATCCAGGTCCATCGAGAGCAATCTTAGATTTATCACCTCACTGCAGCAATTATTAATGATGCTCAATTTGTCCAACCTGATGATAGTGCAGTCGTGGGTATGTGGCGCAGAGTCAGCGTGTGTGTGTGTTTGTGTGTGTGTGTTTGTGTGTGTGTGTGTGTGTGTGTGTGTGTGTGTGTGTGTGTGTGTGTGTGTGTGTGTAGCAGGGGATCTATCGGTGCATTTCCCCTCGATTGCTTCATTCAGATGTTGTGATTTACGTTAGTCTGTCAAGTCGCACCATCCTCCCTGGCTTGAGTGAAAGGGCCTTGAATTGGTTGGAGCCAGGACACAGATACTGTATATCTCCAGCCCAAAACATTTTCAAGGTGTTGGGGAAAAGTGGGCCATACACACATACACAGCTACACACATACACAGCTACACACATACACAGCTACACACATACACAGCTACACACATACGCAGCTACACACGCATCACTGTGTAACTTTTTACCGTGCTTGGCTTCTTCGGTCCAGAATGCACATAGACAGCCCAAGGATACATGTCTGACGACTTCCCATGTACAGTACGTAGTAATTCATGGATGGGGGGCTCATCTGTTCTACCCTATGAGGGGGTCCAGAGACGCCCTGAGGACCCTGCGGGGATGGGGACGCTTGTGCTCCTGCGCCGACCTGAGGATATCCAGGGTTTTTGGCAGGTCAGCACTCCCGACGCTCCAGGAGATGACTCACTCAATGTGAAAGATCTTCAGCAAACTGTTTACGGCTGGGCCTAGACAGACATGAGCAAGGCTGGCACTTATCAGTTTGCGGCACTATCTCTTCTGACCCCGTATTCTTTTGACGCCGCGGCAGCGATACACTCTGCCAAGACCGATGTTTTGCCAAAGGCAAAAGTTTAAAGTATTTTTTTTCTTTTGAAGATGTGAAGTTTGTAATTGCACAACCGAGCTTTCAGAGGAGAGTGTGGAGATGCCCCGAGGTGTTTGATATTATTTCACTCAGAGAATTTCTTGGCCTCCAAGCAGACAAAGGTTAGAAAGTTCCATCGCCCAATCAAAGTTCCTCTCCGTTTCTTACGGGCGTACACTTCTTCTTTTCTCTCTACATCTTTCAATCCCTCTCTTCTTTTATCTGTCAATCTTTTAAAAACAGTTTTGATGACAGAAAGGTTCTTGCAGATAATGACACAGAGTATAAAATGCTTAAACGAAACGTGTTTCTTCTGAAATCCATAAGCATTATTTTGCATGAAACAGGAAGCTGTTGAAACCTTTTTCAGAATATTATAGATATACATTCTGCAATTAGCTCTAAGTACAATTGTTGTTGGTCTCTCTTGGTAACAACAGCGTCATGCCAATCCTCAACCATGACTAGATAACACCCTCCTCCATTTCGTAGAGGACCAGGATTCGTCTGAATACCAGCCTTTGTTTTCTTTCCTTTTATTCAAGAGTTTGCTCCACTCTGACCGTGGACAGGAAAATCAATACAAACACTGGCAGCGAATAGTGGGGCCGGGTCAAATTGAGAAGTGACATATCCAAGATGAGAGGCTCTGAGAGGGCCAGGGCCTGGCTGATTTCTCTAGAGAGAGAGAGAGAAAGAGGGGGGTGGTTGCGTGGGAGAGAGTACGAGAACAGGAGGGAGGAGAGAAGAGGGGGAAAAAAGACAGAAAGACAAAAGGATAGAGAGTGGAGTGGTCAGGCAAAGAGCGCTTCAAAGAGATGTCACTTTACTACCATCAAGCATCAGGAGATGAAGCCGGCTAGATAGGCTTTAAGGCGGGCCTCGCTCTCCAAACACATCCTCGTGTCTTCAGTGCTTGATGAGTGGATGAAGGCTCTCGAAGGTAGGATAATTTGACGACTTTACTGCCAATGTGAGAAATCTCCACCACAGATAAAAAAGAAAGCACTAGGTGAAGTGTTGTGGGCCTCTAAATGTTCTTACTCAGGCAGCTTACCCGCTCTAAACAAGTTCAAAAAGAGAGACATGGATAAAAATGTATCCACACGTATCTTCTTGCTGAAGACGAAACGAGTCCCTCGTCTCACATCCCAGCAAACTTGTCCCAAGGACGTCTGGGGTGAAAATGACAACTTCTCAGTGGACTCGCCAGGGATGTCCTAATGCTACCTTTCTATTTGCATAAACCTAAAATGTATAACCAGCAAAAAATTCAATAACACCAAGCATTACTTTTTGGGAATAGTAGTACAGTACGAATGTGAACCACCTCCACTCTACAGATGTGTTTAGACTCAAGGTGTTGTGACACTCATCCGTCATCCACTGCTACGCTACCTCTTTCATCCACTCTTGGCAGAGCCCTCGGCCAATTCCCCCTCTCACAGGCCCATGCGACAAACCAATGGAGCTGAATGGCTCTTAACTGAGTGTCCGGGCCATAAAATCAGAAGCCCGTACAGCACATTGACCCTAATGGTCCTCACTCGCCCAGGGAGGTGCTTTTATGCGATGCTATTCCCAGAGACCGTCAATGGGAAAATGTGTTTGGAATCGGCGGAAGGTCTCCCCATGGAATTGCAATGGTCTGTGTGGCTGATTGGGCCCGCGCTGAGCTGTTGGCACCGATTCCACTGATCTGATTGCTGTGACCTCCCGAACAAAAATGAGGCTAGGGGGTCTCCGGCCCTGTCCTTCAGGGGCACACAGACATATTGACTTCCGTTTTACCTCTCCACTTCAAATCTCTCTCACTCCCTCTCTCCTCTCACCCCCCCCCGGCACTAGCAAATGGAAGTCTTTAGGAACGGAATGCAAAGAGGGCACGACCACAACAAATTCCATCTCGTCTGAGAAATGAAATATGTAGACACATTAATCTTTCAATCGGACTCCCTCTGAATTCCGAAAGGCAACAATCACACAACTGTCGTGTTTAATGACACATCCCGCGGCTTGACACCTGCTTGTTCCCTTCATGAGGAACACTACAGCAGACAACAAGGGCGTGCAGGTTCTAGAATACATAGAACCTCCAGGATTAGTGTTCTGGAACCCACGCGCCTGTTTAAGCTTACATTTAAAGCAGTCAATTGCCAACAAGAATAAGCAGAAGATCTGAAAAAGGTTATCAGATTACAACGGGAATGCTCACTGGAGCTGGCTGCCATTAACATGACTGATTGGTTGGCTGTGAATGAGAGACAATAACTAGGGAGGGAACTGATCCCAGAACAGTCTAGGACTCCTGGGAGGAAGCGGGCCAGGAAACAGACATTGAGTCTAGCACGTCTCCTGGGAGTAAAGAAATCAAATGCACGCACAAAAAAATGCACAGACACACATTCACACACAGTAATCAGGTGTGTTTACATTTCAGTCATTCAGTGGATGATCTTATCCAGATCAACTTTAAGTAAGTACAGGGACATCCCCCTGGAGCAACTTAGGATAAAGGGCCTTGCTCAAGGATTCGGGAATTGAACCTAACCACTGAGCCATCTGTTGCCCCATGTAAATGTACTAATGTGCATGTAATAAATCATTTATAGTACTGGCATTACTTTCTTAATTTTTCACCTACTGAACACAGTAGAACAAATAAACCTTAAGCATAATCATTACATAAACATAACAACTTCATATAATGATTTGATATTATACCATCTGTTTCTCCTTGACAGAACCCAGGGGCCTCCTTTATCAAAGGTGTTTACACAAGAAAAAGACGGTTGCGTTGACCTGTTTTCCTGTAAAGGTTGGTATTTATCAATGCTGAATACAACAGGAAACAAAGCCTATTTTGACTCAACTATCAGACCACGGCCAAACACGCACAAACTCCGGCGGATGAAGAATTGCAAAAAATCACTACAAACTAAATAGACAGTCATGTGTAGCTCAGTTGGTAAGAGCAACAGAATGCGTTTAGAAAAGGTATACGCTCACTACCGTAAATGTGTACACCCACAGCTATAAGTCCATCTGGGTAAGAGGTTCTGCTAAATGACTTACATGTAACAGATGAATTGTAACTATGGTAATACAAATTGTCAGATAAATTGATAGAACAAATGCATTTACCAATGTTAAAGAGATTGCATTGACAGGGCAAGTTACATGTTAACATAGGACCCAGTCTTTGATATCGCCTTCACAATTTTTGCATCCATTGAACTTGTGAGTTTAAATGTAGAGTTTCTGCTTGAATTTTTTAGTAGGATTTCAGAATAGCCTCCCAGAGCTGCTGTTTTTATGCGAACTGCCTCCCACCCTCATAGATATTTTGGTTGAGGATGCTCCAAAAGTTCTCAATAGGGTTGAGGTCAGGGGAGGTTGGGGGCCACACCATGTGTTTCTCTCCTTTTATGCCCATAGCAGCCAATGACACAGAGGTATTCTTTGCAACATGAGATGGTGCATTGTCATGCATGAAGATGATTTTACTACGGAAGGCACACTTCTTTTTGTACAATGGAAGAAAGTGGTCAGTCAGACACTCTATATACTTTGCCGAGTTCATTTTCACACCTTCAGGGACCCTAAAGGGGCCTACCAGCTCTCTCCCCATGATCCCGGCCCAAAACATGACTCCGCCACCTCCTTGCTGACGTCGCAGTCTTATTGGGACATGGTGGCCATCCACCAACCATCCACTACTCCATCCATCTGGACCATTCAGGGTTGCACGGCAATCATCAGTAAACAAGACTGTTTGAAAATTAGTCTTCATGTATTTCTGGGCCCACTGCAACCGTTTCTGCTTGTGAGCATTGGTTAGGGGTGGCTGAATAGAAGGTTTATGCACAACTGCAAGCCTCTGGAGGATCCTACACCTTGAGGTTTGCGGGACTCCAGAGGCACCAGCAGCTTCAAATACCTGTTTGCTGCTTTGTAATGGCATTTTAGCAGCTTCTCTCTAAATATGATGAATTCGTCTGGCAGTAACCTTCCACATTATGCCTTAATCTGCACAAACTCGTCTGTGCTCAGAATCAGCCGAAAATCTCTTCATAGTATGATGATCATGTTTAAGTTTTTGTGAAATATCTAATGTTTTCATACCTTGTCCAAGGCATTGCACTATTTGATGCTTTCCCGCATCAGATAGATCCTTTTTCTTTCCCATATTGCTTGAAACCTGTGGCCTGCTTAATAATGTGGAACATCCTTTTTAAGGAGTTATCCTTTAATTGGGTTCACCTGGCAAAATAATTATAACAGGTGTCTGAAATTGTTTTCAGTGACCCAAAGAGCCTAGAGACACAATACCATCCATGAGTTTGATTGAAAATCTAAATATTTAATGTTTATGACACTTACTTCCAATTTGCATAATAATTTAGAACGCGGCGTACAGCACATTCTTTCCTAAATCAATCCCACTAAAAACTTTTGGAATGTGATCATGCAGTAGAATGACTTCATGGTGTGATCTGTCATAGGGGGGCTGAGGAACAGCTTTGTTGGCAGGCATTCTTGAAGAGAGTATAACTGTGATTTAAAGTGTTTACATTGCAGGATGGACAATCAATATGCTGGTAGTAATAAGGCAGGACATTTTTTAGGGTACTGCTAAAAAAATGAAGGGAGCACGCAATCATCACAGAATAACACCAAGTCATTTTAACTTCAGGAATATCAATCTGTCCAGTTAGGAAGCAACATTAATCAATTTCACCTGTTTTGGTGCCTACTAAAGTGACAATAGTTGCACTGGAGTGGCAACAGCAAGACAACCTCCAAAATGGATTGATTGGTTTTGCAGGTGCTGGCCACAGACAATTGCTCTGTCCTCATCCTTCCTGACTAATTCTTCTTCAGTTTAGCGTTTTTGTAGTGTCCTTGTCACAATTGGTAGCATGAGGCGGTACCTGCATCCCATTCAGGTTACACAGGTATTCCAGCTCCTCCAGGATGGCACATCCATATGTATCGTCATATGAAGGCTTGCTGTCTCAAGAGCATGAAGAGCATGGAGGAGACACCAGGAGACGGGCTGTTACACAAGGAGACATGGACAGGGCCGTAGAAGGGCATCAACCCAGCAGCAGGACTGGCTTCTCATTACACACACACTGCCTAACTGGCATCAAATCATCTACAAATCCTTACTACTCAAAACCAAACTTTACCTAAATTCTCTTGATATCGTAGCATAGCATCAGCAGGTACATCTCTCTGGTCACCCTAAAAGCCCATATGTCCTTTGGCCACCACTCCTTTCAGTTCTCAGCTGCCAAAGATTGGAACGAACTACGAAAGTCTCCGAAACTCCATACCCCTCAGTGACTTGTGAGTGCGTGAGTGTGTGAGTGTGTGAGTGCGTGTGTGCGTGTGTGCGAGTGCGAGTGCGTGTGCGTGTGTGTGTGGTGTGTGTGTGTGTGCTGGCGTGCGTGCGGTGTGTGTGTGTGTGTGTGTGTGTGTGTGTGTGTGTGTGTGTGTGTGTGTGTGTGTGTGTGCGTGCGTGGTGTGTGTGTGTGCGTGCGTGCGTGGAGGAAAGTTGTTTCAGGAGATAGACAGACACGCACAAAAGTACACAATTGTTGCAGGGACAAATTAGAGAGTAAGTAATTGCTGGCAGATGGCATAGACCTGTGGCAGCTGTTTATGCCCAAAACATGAAATATAAAACAGCAACATGGCAGTAACAGTACCAGCAACAGGCTAAACAGCCTGTGTTACACTACTGAAAATAGTTTTGTCTCTGCCCTGGACAGACCTGAGGTGCCTTCAGTTTGCTCGAATGTTTGCTGTAAATTGTTCATTTATTTAGGATCACCATGGCAACACATTGTTTTTGGTCATGTTGTTCTTATCTGTGAGGCGGTGCAGGTGTCGGTAATACACATGGCAAAGCAACTACACAGCTACGCTTCCTGGAGTTCATAAGCCACGAAACACTGATACATTCTGACACTTGCTCAACCTCACAAATAAGAACAATACAATCAAAACAATGTGTGTACATTGTTTGTTTGTTTGTGTGTTACTCTGTGTGTTTGTTCAAAAGTAAAATGTATTTGTTAACACTTCAAGGTGCAGTTGGCCACTGATTATAAAAGTGGCGCTATTGAGCTGTAAAAGTGTCCCTGAAAATGTACTGTAATTGTGCCCGATGTCATTAAAACTACTATTTTTATATTTCCCACATTATATATATCTATATATTTGTTCCAGTGAGAACTCTATGAGAATCTTTTTTGGTTACATATAGAACCAAGGAAGATTCTTCATGTAATACAAAAAAGTTAACTTTGGAACCAGACATTTTTCTTGGGATTCATAAAGGATTCCCCTATGAAGACATAAAAAGAGCCAAATAACCCTTTTTTACACCATGTTCTATATGAGAAATGTGCACATTACACAATTGACCTGTTAGCAACCTATTTAACAGTGGCATAAATAGATCTTTTACTCAACACAATTCTAAACTCAACATAATGTGTAATCTAAGACAAATTTATTTGAACACAGTTTCAACATTTCATCCATTTCTGATCAGCCATAATGTAATATATACAATACATAGGTAATGTATGTAGACCTCCTTTGTAGTTACTGTATCCTTCTACTGTCATCATATCTTGTTATCTAGCAGTTAGGATTGAAATCATCAGAACAAAAATGAAATATGACATTATGCTCCATGAAGATTGTCGAAAGCTATTAATCAACCACTAATGTCGTGTTCTGTGTTTAGAATTCAAGCTCTTAATCAGATTAGCATCTGCATCGTTTGCAATATACAGAATTATTACAAATAATGATGCAAGCAGCAATGCTTAATTCCTTGAAGACTGTATTGTTTAAATGAATCTTGAACACATTTAATCTGGTCCTGTAGCTCAAATTGTACAGCATCTGGATGGTCTGGCGTGTGGGTTTGACTCCCACAAAGGCCTTTACAAAAACACATGTTGTCAATACTAATCACTCGATAATCGCATCCGCAAAATGGCTTACACTCAAATTTAACCAGGATTTTGAATCACTGCTGGCTGTCTTTATCCCTGAAGATAACGTTGTCCAATTTCACAGCGTGATTGTTCATGCTTTGGTATGTGTTAATTCTTAATTCGATCGGGTTTATAGCTTCTCACAGCATTAACAATATCAAAAGCAAATTATTTATTCTTAGTTTTCAAGCAAACAGCAGGGATGACTATTATGAATGCAAATTAAAACATTCTGAAGCATCTCAAATTTAAAAAGGTCATAGGAAAAATCCTACATTTTGCTTTTTAATCTGCCAATTGTTACAAAAAATAATTATCCGTTTTAGCCCTTGTTGTAGATTATGTAAGGCTGACAATAGCAACAACAATATGAGGGAGTTCCTTTATGTACATACTGTAGCTTAGGTCTGCGTTCATATGTTGTGAAAATCCGTGTCCTGAGCAGCGCTTAAACGGTCGGTCATTTTACATCGTTTTGTAATGATGCAGTGTGGTCAAAAGAATTATCAACAAATTTGCAGTCTTAATCTGGTAAACAAGAACCATGGTGTTTGGATTAAATTGTATTAATTTACAGTATCTTTGTATTGTACAAAACTACTCACTATATTTTATTTATTAACAACATTATAAAAAGAACTGATTGAGTTTGGCATTAAGCTTGATTTATTAATTCCCTCTACTAATTAGCAAGGCACCACTTTCACCTGTCTATCTAAGTCTCAATTGGCTCTAAACGAGAGCCCTGGAATCCAGCTCCACATCGTTTCTTCATTACAACCTTCTAATCGGGGAGTTATTTAATCCTGGTATACCAGAGGCCTAAAGCATTAAGCAAGTTCAACATGCCCAGGATTTATTTTTGTTAGCTGGCTTCACTAAACCAAACAACTGCAACACCGATAAGAGATTTTACGACGGTGCCGTACGGTGATTATTTTGCCGTGCCTGGTGTGATTCCAGCAAACGACTTCAACGTGCTGCTCTGGCAACATTTACAGCTCAAGAAGCTAAAAAGATACGTCAGGCCCTCGTTGAGAAGAAGAGAGAAGCCATGGCTAAGTCTGATGCTGGGATCACACCAAGGACGGCAAAATATCACTGTATGCCACCGTAACGCAGACACACTTGTACACCGCAATCAGCTTTGTAATCAATCTTCTGTATCTTCAACATGGTGGACAATGTTGCATACAACTGTCCTCCTCCAGCAAGGCTTTTCTTGATATCCCATAAACCCATAGGTGAATCCCATAAACCCATAGGTGAATCCCATAAACCCATAGGTGAAAGCGACACAGTAGCTCTTCCTCAGTGGTAAATCAACTTCCGATTCTGGTGCCGTACGGCAAAGCAGAGCACAAGTTGGATAATTTCAAAACTAATTTTGCCGGATCCATTAGATTTGCCGCAGCAGTGCGGATTGCTTTCTATTGAAATGAATGGACTTCCGCCGGAACGGAACCAGTTTGCCGTGCCTTGTGTGATTCCAGCATTAAACCGACCCCTCCACTTGGCCCTCGATTTGCACGTTCACGCGGGCCTTCGTCATTTGCACAAGTACCCCAAAACTGAGCGAGCTAAAATTATTAAGGGTTTAGGGGCTAATTAGACCCTCCAATACCCACTTCCAACGAGTGTGCACCGTTGAAGCCTTTGCTAAGTGACAATGGTCTTAATAGACTCCCGTAATGCAACGATTTACTTTTGGGCATGCGCAATTTTGCACAAAAAATGGATAGACATGCCCAGTGATATTACGTGTGTTTGTTTGACACAAACAAAATGTATATCGAAAAAAAATTGTTAAATGTTTAATTATGGTAAGTTCATCATTAAATTGATTAAAAAATTAGAAATATTTGGCTGCTTTGGCTGTTTTTATGTTTTTTGGCTGCTTTGGCTGTTTGGCTGTGCTCTATAAATAAATTAACTTGACAAAGGGGTAGGGTGTAGGGGTCGGTTCGAGATTCACTGGATATCTTTCATAAAGATAATCATCAGAGAAAGGCAATGGCAACTCCAAGAATGGTGAAGTCATTTTCAATCGACAGTTGATTTGTCAGTAGGCGGTGCTTTTATTCGGGTTAATCGGTTATCTCGACTATAACCTGCTCAGGAGCAGGTTAGTTTCACAGCATAAGTTACCATGGCGATGTAACCTGGTAACAGGTGAACGACCGTTGTGATATTGAAAACCCAGGGTTAACCCTGAAGGTATCTCGCATACGTACCCCAATATTGCTTCGTATAATAGGCCTCAGGTGGGTTAAATTAATAACGAGGTAGAACAGAATACCAGTAGCCTCCGGCCCTTGTAGGGTGAGAATTGAATAACTCCACCTCTAGATCACGGGTCAGAAAATCATAATCGACCTAGTGTCGTATTGAAACGATAACAGTGTCATTACATTACCTATTATCTTTCACGACCTTAGCATAATTTTCGTGGAAGAGAATTCAGATGACCCTTTAAATAAACACTTTTCTGATCAACAAAGGCATGGTTATAATCTTATGAGTGTTTACTTTCAACGTGGATGTGTAATATGTTCTTCAATATCTCCAAAGTAGTTTAAAATAAGTGTTTTCCCAAGTCGCAGTGAAATATTCCTGTACAACGGGCTCAGTGCTGCCACCCCAAAACATGTGATGCCGTGACCTATTTCGGTGCAACTTGGGAAAACACTTATTTTTTACTGATTTCTCTTCCACAAAAAATGATGCTACGGACGCGAAACGTAATACTGTAGGTCAACGTGATCTCTCAGAATTCAGTGAAATTACCACAGACCCTTAACTTCAAAATCCGTGGCAGTTTCACGGAATGGCAGAAAATTCTGTGAAATAAACACGGGCCCTTAACTTCGAAATCCGTGGCAGTTTCCGGGAATCGCATGATGACGTAGCAAAGAGTGTAGATTTTGCAGGTTGGCATGACGGGGATGGAGGATGGGGATATAGACATGCAACTCACATCCCAGAGATTGTGAGTTCAAATCCAGGCGGACACTTTGCATGTATTTTGTTTACTATTCCAGCGCGATGCAGACGTGTTGCAAATGTGCTTTTTTATCCTTTTTTTCCTCACTGTCAACATGGTTACAAACAATATATTACGACATAATACATGTTACATGGAGTTAACAGCGAGGTTTCTGAGTGGTTAAGGTTAGGGTAAGGATTTGGGTAATGCTTACATCGAGTTAACAGCAAGGTTTCTGAGTGGATCAAACCAAAGCAGTTCAAATAGCTCAACACAACAAATGCTTCAAGTAGTTTCCCCAAATTCAACTGCAAATGCAACTGATAATGACTTCTCCAGTCTCAAAA
Organism: Umbra pygmaea; assembly: GCA_016801145.1. Taxonomy (NCBI): domain Eukaryota; kingdom Metazoa; phylum Chordata; class Actinopteri; order Esociformes; family Umbridae; genus Umbra; species Umbra pygmaea. The sequence continues at coordinate 1,632 of JACXGM010027899.1, read as the reverse complement.
TTATTTAACCCCTTCATGGCAAGCATTTTTATTACTTAGTAGAGCACCCTTTTGCTGTTATGACCTGCTGCAAAAGAGATGTATAACCAGACACCAGCATCTGGCAGTGTTCCTGAGAAATGGGCTAAGATTATGATTATGATTAAGATTATGCGGTCAGTAATATTCTTGGGTTTGTGTGCTGCAACCACCTTCTTCAAATCTCTCCAGAGATTTTCTATGGGGTTCAAGTCAGGTGACTGTGATGGATCTGTAGAATCTTCCAGGACTTCTTCTGCAACCAAGTGTTAGTACAATTTGAGTTATGCCTGGGACATTGTCCAGTTGTAAGGTCAAATGACGCTCAAGCTCCAGCTTCTCCACAGACGCCATGACAGCATTGTCTCCTAGGATTTCCTGATAATTCAATGAATCCATCTTGCCTTCCACACGATGCAGGTTTTTGTGACAGAGGATGCAAAGCAGCCCCAGAGCATCACCGAGCCACCAACATGCTTGACTGTGGGCAGACTGTTCTTTTTAGGGTATTCATCATTCTTCTTCCTTCAGACATACCGCTGATCCATCATGACAAAAAGTTCCAGTTTTTTTTCATCGCTCGACAGAACAGAATCCAAAAACCTCTGTAGCTTCCTTATATGATTTTGAGCATATTGGAGCCAACTTTTTTGGGGGGGGGGCTTTTGGGTCAGTAGTGGTGTACATCTAAAGAGTTCTTTTTTGTATGAGCCAAACTGTGCTCACTGAAACCTCTTGCTGCCCGTCTTTTGCAGTCACTCAAGGATTTTTCACAACCTGCCATCTCAGAAAACTGGTTGCAGCCATTGATAGCTTCCTTTTTCTGCCCCATCCAGGCAGTGTACCCACCTTTCCCTTAACTTTGAACTTGCGAACTGTGCTTCCAAAGGTGCGTCTGAACATTCAGTGTCTTTGGTTATCTTTTGGCATCCTGTTACTTGTTTGTGAAGAGCAATGATCTCTTAACTTTTTGGACCATTCTTTTGAACGGTTGTTTCTCACACAGTCAAGCGTGACACAAAAAAAAAACCTAGCCAGTTCAGGTATATTGTGTTCCAGCTCCAGCACACCTTGTACAGCTAATGAAGCCCTTGATTAGTTGCATCAGGTGTGCTTGGGACAATACATATTTATGCTGTTGTGAGGGATTCTGTTCAAGGGGTTGAATAATTTTGAGACGTCATTATGAGTTGCATTTTCAGTTGGCTTTAGAGAAACCACTTCATGCATTCGTTGTGTTGAGCTATTTAAGTTGCTTTTGTTTGATTTGTTCATTGCAAACAGCTGAATGTCTGTACATTTTGACAATAAACCTGATTTGCAATGGAGGTTGAAAAGGTTTTATTACAACTGTACGTACCCTTTAAGTCTAAAATGTTGTTTTATTACAACTGTACGTACCCTTTAAGTCTAAAATGCTGTTTTATTACAACTGTACGTACCCTTTAAGCCTAAAAGGCTGTTTTATTACAACTGTACGTACCCTTTAAGTCTAAAAGGCTGTTTTATTACAACTGTACGTACCCTTTAAGCCTAAAAGGCTGTTTTATTACAACTGTACGTACCCTTTAAGTCTAAAAGGCTGTTTTATTACAACTGTACGTACCCTTTAAG